>CM061040.1:171553792-171717181 GCA_030762985.1 Adelphocoris suturalis | reverse complement strand
ACCTGCACAGCGGTCAGGAACTAGACAAAAGTTCGGCTACGATGCCGACGAAAACCCATGGTGAAAAACGATACTTTGAAGTACCAGAAAACCAAAAATTCAAACCCCAAAATCAAAGCGGTGCATCTCCAAAAACGGCGCATGAATTGAGAATGTATCGGTTACAACATTTTTTGACGTTCAATTATGACCCAAGCACAACGATAGGGTGGTTCAAAAAAAAAAAAGTTCTGGGATTTCTTGTCCCCATTGTTTTTATTTGCTTCCTCGGTAAGTCAGGATGACACTCCTAAATTTTTAGCAAAAAATATTAATCCTAATCACTTTACCTGGGTCGATTTTGGCCAGTTATCGACCGCTATCGTAAACCAACCTCTAAATTGGTGCCGAGGTGATGATTTGACGGACGGATTTCAATTTTTTTTAGGTCAATTTATGGGTTTTCGCATGCGCTGAACACGATGAACTTATTTATTTTACGCTCCGTCCACTAGTTATCCGGTAAACTGGCAGAGGGCGCAGCTTGAATATAAGTAAAAATCGAAAATTTCACCGAAAATGCTGTCCCCTGGTTAAGAATTGTACTAGAAACATGCTAAAATGGTCGGATAATATGCTTTGGCATGTTCTGAACATGATTCCGTTTTTTACTATACTTTTCCGCCGATGATTGCTTCGTTTATCGGCCATAAATCTCAAATTAATAGTAGGGTAATAGACAAATTCACCCTAATTTCACCGGAAATTATGTCGCGTTGATAATTTAAGGTTCTGAAATACCTTGTGCCGATAAAATTTGGTATTTTCCAGGATACTCGGTACAAAGCCGTTGGTAATTTGGCAAGGACTTGAACCGGCATTGTACTTATTCTCTTAACGACCCGATACCATTGTACCTACAAGCTTTTACACGTGACCGATACCGCTGACAATAGGTAACCCTACGCTCAAACGAGCCAATCACAGTTCAGACAATTCAGAACTACGAATTTGACCCCGGAAAACCGATGGAACTAAGGAATTTTACAGAAAAATTGGAAAATGTTAGCTATTTTTTCCATTTTGCCGCTATATTTGGCAAATAAGTACAATGTCGGTTCAAGTCCTTGCCAAATTACCAACGGCTTTGTACCGAGTATCCTGGAAAATACCAAATTTTATCGGCACAAGGTATTTCAGAACCTTAAATTATCAACGCGACATAATTTACGGTGAAATTATGGTGAATTTGTCTATTACCCTACTATTAATTTGAGATTTATGGCCGATAAACGAAGCAATCATCGGCGGAAAGGTATAATAAAAACAGGATCATGTTCAGAACATGCCAAAGCATATTATCCAACCATTTTAGCATGTTTCTAGTACAATTCTTAACCAGGCGACAGCATTTTCGGTGTAATTTTCGGTTTTTGCTTATCTTCAAGCAGCGGCCTCTGCCAGTTTACCGGATAACTAGTGGACGGAGCGTAAAATAAATAGGTTCATCGTGTTCAGCGCATGCGATAACCCATAAATTGACCCAAAAAAATTGAAATCCGTCCTTCAAATCATCATCTCGGCACCAATTTAGAGGTTGGTTCACAATAGCGGTCGATAACTGGCCAAAATCGACCCAGGTAAAGTGATTAGGATTAATATTTTTTGCTAAAAATTTAGGAGTGTCATCCTGACATACCGAGGAAGCAAAAAAAAAAAAAAAAAAAACAATGGGGACAAGAAATCCCAGAACTTTTTTTTTTTTTTTTTTTAACCACCCTATCGTTGTGCTTGGGTCATAATCGAACGTCAAAAAATGTTGTAACCGATACATTCTCAATTCATGCGCCGTTTTTGGAGATGCACCGCTTTGATTTTGGGGTTTGAATTTTTGGTTTTCTGGTACTTCAAAGTATCGTTTTTCACCATGGGTTTTCGTCGGCATCGCAGCCGAACTTTTGTCTAGTTCCTGACCGCTGTGCCTGGTAGCCAGACGTGCAGGATTCAACATGAAAACCTGACATCAAATCGCGAATGGGGTTTGACAAACCCCAGGGGGCATTACAGGGTTAAAATGTCCTCGAAAATCACTCATAAAACATACAGCGGGAAACTGGCTTAAATTTATCTTGGGTAATACCTGTATTTAAAAAAATCGTCCGGCTGTACTGAAATTATTACTAAGGTGCAACAGATGTGCACGCTCGTTTGTGTCCAATCCCCAAAATTTATCCATAAAACTTATGAAATTAAGCTATTGCTCTCGCCTCAAAATTTGTAGAATGTGAATTTTTGAAAAAATTTTATGCAGAAATCCGTTTCAGGCTATTCTGAATCATATTCTGAAGTTTAACGCATTTTTTAATGTATCTATGTATGTATGTATGTATGTATATATGTATGTATATATATGTACGTATGTATGTGTCATTCCAGACGATAACTGTCCGTAGAATTGTGCTAGAAACTTCAAACAAATTTTAAAATGTTAAGGACACAAAACGAAAGTTCAAGTTCGTTGGCCAGCATGATCGGATTACATCTTCTGGTTTAAATTTTCAAAAATGTAGTCAAAATTTTCAAAATAGCCTGTTTTTAGCGAATTTTCTTAGAAAATAAAGCTATTGCAATGGCTCCAAAAATTTTAAAATAAAAATTTTCAAAAAATTTCTTCATTGAAATCTGTTTTGAGGCATTCTGAAACGATTCCTGGGTTTTAACGCTTTTTTATATGTATATATATATATATATGTATATATATATGTATGTGTCATTCCAGACGATAACTCTCGATAGAATTGAGATAAAAACTTCGTTCTTTCGCCAAAAAATCAAGCATTTCAAAAGAAAGGATGAGTTCGTTGGACAACACTTTTTGAGCACATTAAATTGGTCAAATTTCAAAAAATTTACTTAAAAAATCACTAAAAAAGGCAAAAAAAACCGCTAAAAATTAACAAATTTATATTGTTTAGCAGAATGCTACTCAAAAAAAAAATTAATCGAACATGAACTAGGACATTTAAAAATTTAAGCACAAAATTATACTGAAAAATGTACTTAAATTTCATTAAAATAAGCTAAAAATCGATAGGAGTACTTGAAAAAATTGTAAAAATCTACAAATTCGTTTGTTCATTGGAATATTACTGACAAAAAGTTAATTTGCTATAAAATGTATAATAAAATTTTTATTTGTCCCCAAAGTGCTCAAATTTCAACAGAATTGAACATATATGTAATACGACCGTTTGTGGAAATTCGCTCATACGATCATGCTGCATGACTGGAACTTTTTGCGATTTGTTGTGCGAAATAATTTTTTCAGCATACTAACATGTGGTATATGGGTGATTCTCACACAGAAAGGGCAGAAGTGATGTCCGGACCAGTTGCGGCGACCCAATAAGGATTTGGGAGCTGGCGAAGGTCTTAAATTGTAGTATAGGTTTTTATCTAGAACCCTTTTTTTCCATTTTTAGGTTATGTTTATTCCTTTAAATAGAAAATTAACTAAATATAGTCAAATCGTCATCGACCTGTCCTGTCCCAATGCGACCTTCCCAACTTCAAACTTTAATTACAGGTCTTTCCGCTTTTGAGTTTGGATTTTATTCAATTTTTCTACATCAGTATGATTTCTGAGATGCGTTTCTGATCGATAAAATTAATGTAGAACCGCTAGAAAAGTGTATTTGGATGGAAATATGTGTGTCCGGAGCATCGCCGTCATCGACCTGTCCAATATTGTTTTTCGAATTTTCGCGGTCACAAATGTATTTTAGCGGGCTTTTTTGCCGCTTTTTTTATTCGCGCGCTTCTCAGTTACCAGAAAAACCACCATTCGTTTTAATTCAGTCAACTCGTGGTCATCAGCGGGAGCAGATGTGTGCTGGACCGTGGGTTGGTCAATCACAATCGTCAAAAACCTGTCCACTTTTTTTAAGTGAGTACTTGAACTCAATTTTTTCTTATGGTATTTTTATCGTGCACCGAACGGACTAGTTTCATGTTATATGCCAAATTTGGGAAAAAGCTTGCCACAAGGTGAAAAATTTGAGAAAAACTGAAGAATCGTCATCGACCTGTCCATCATCAACCTGTCCTCTCCTGAAAATTCGAGGACAGGACGATGAGGAAAAAGGCAAATCTATTATGTTTTTTTGGATTTTCTAGTATTCCCGTATTCTCGCATTTAGTAATCCAATATTCTCGTATTGACCATTCAAAACACATATCTACTTAGCCGAACGTTGTGAAGGTCTACTAGGACTAATTCGAGAATTTCTGTCATTCTTTGTTTGTTGGATTCGCCCTACAGTGGTCACGTTTTTCGGTCTTTTGACTTGAAATGTTGAGGGTTAACGTTTCTTGGCAGTTATAGCAAATTTTCCTTTTATGATGCCAGGACAGGGTGGTGATGCAAATGGTGAGAATCAACGGGTCGCAACATCGCCCTGTCCGCCTAAATTTTTAAATATTTTTTTTCTGAATTAATAAAAGCGCTACTGTTTGGATTTGCTTCGAATTTCGATACATACGATATAGAGAGCATCTGTGATTTTTTTCAGCTCGATTCGATCACTTTTTCTTTTTTCAAAAGTCAAACTCAAAACTGACCTTTACTGTGAGAATCACCCATATTCGGAATCAGCGTAAAATTTCCTATAAGAATATGTTGAAAAATTTCAAAGTTGAAAAATCAGTCAAAAATCGAAATAATGCCGTTCGCTAGTTGTAAAAATCGGTAATATTTGCATGAAACATTGTCCAAATTCAGATTGAACTACTCTTATGGAAGTATCCCTGTATAACCAATCCTAGAACCATGCTGTTTAAAACGTAGGTAGTAGGTGCTTGTTTAAAAAAAAAGTAATCACAACTGATGAGTTTACTCTGTGAAATATTCCGTCCTCCGATTCTCTCGGTCGCTCTCTTTAATGTTTTACGCTCAACTGTTTTAGGACTTGATGTAGCTTTAATACTGACTGTGGCTTAGAAAATATCATCCATGAAATTATGAAGAAGTTCTATTTATGTACGTACTAGCACGCAGACCCAAGGCTTTGCTCCGCTCGAAATGTCGAAGATTTCTTCAAAAATTCGCTCATGGGGTCATGCTGCATGACTGGACTTTTTTGTATTTGGTTTATTTTACACCGGACAGGGCAATTTTGGAAGTGGCTTGTAGAAACCCCATACTAACCTGTTCCAGACGCGATAATGACAAACGGAAAGGCCTACAATATTGGGTACTTTTACGTTATAACCCCCCCCCCCCCCCCGCCCGCATCTGTTTAACGACTTTCGCGATTGTTTCACGCCCGCCCGATGTTTCTAGGCATTCCTTCTTTCTTAGATTACATATTTACGTAGAGTTGGTGACAATTTCAAGCTGTGGGAAGAAATTATATTATTTAAAAAAAAGAAGGAAAAAACGAATTACCGTGTTTTCAGAAGTTGCTGATGTCGGTGAGGATTTGTTGAAACAAATTGGCGTGGTTGTGGTTTGATTGCCTCCACATGAATTCGCACAAATAGGTATCGAGTAACGAATTAACTGTTCTGCATTGGCTTTGTCTTATCGCCTGACCTTTGTGAAGAGATTAGTAAACCAACCGGTTCATCGGGAAGACATTGGACCCAAGCAAGCGCGCAGCGCCCATGGTCAATAATGACGTTTCCAAGAATTCACCAATGCCTCTTTACTCCCTCAAACTGAGTGAACATTAATTAAAATGTGAAAAGGGATCATTTACCGATGCCTAGAAACATCGGGTGGGCGTGAAACAGTCGCGAAAGTCTTGAAACAGGGGGGATAACGGAAAAGTACCCAATATTGATAACTTCTGTTATGTTACTTCTGAGTCTGATTGCAATAGATTGCTGAACGCAGTTTACCTCCTGGGGCCCGTTGCACAACGGACTTGTAACTAATACTATTAGTAAGCGAACTAATAATTTGTAATTTGTGTTGCATAACCAAAATCTACAAGCACTAATAGTATTAGTGGAGACGACTAATATATTAGTGTTTTTACACTAGTACTATTAGTAACTGTTGCACAATCATCTACAAAATATTAGCGTGGAGGAAAATATTAGTGGACGCTAATAATTTTCCTACAAGAGTAAGGTGACTGGTAAAATGTTTACAAGTGTATTTTTTCTAGTGAAAGAATGTTATTCCGAGTTATTTATTCAACATGTTGGACGATATTCTGTTTGACTTTGGTGTTTTTGAAGATGAAATTCCACTTTCTCAATACCGTCGTCGTAAAATTTACAGACCGAGAGTAAACTTTACTTTTCCCAGTGATCTTGAATTCAATGATTTCAATGCTTTCATTGATTTTATTTTGTTAAGGACGCAGACTTTTAACCTTCTCTTTTCGATGCGTTTACACGGCATGATTACGCTACAACTTAAAAAGCGAGGAGTAAGAGGAAAAGTAGAAACTATCAGATAGATTCAATGATTTGAGAACTCGCTCAACAAAGGTAACGAAAACGTAAACAAGCGAAGTGGATATCTAACCTTACGTTGAAGAAACCTCAACTGTTTTTCTGTCCCTGCCACACTGTGGCGGACAGCCGACTAATACTTTCGACTTGTAAACTTGTAAAATTCCACTAATAGTATTAGTGACTAGTGAATCATTGTGCAACACAAACTATTAGTACTAATAATATTAGGACTTGTAGACTTGTAAAATTTACTAATACTACTAGTCCGTTGTGCAACGGGGCCCTGATTGTTGTTTAAGGGGTGAAGGAGTGCTGTGCTTGTTGCCGGCCAGGATGGTATGGGGGGAATGCGATTTCCCTCGGGTGTACTCCGTAAATCGGTCGTAACTAGGCAACGGTCGTAGGATACTGAATTCAGTCTTAAATCTCTCCCAACAACCGTACTAATAAAACACCGGTTCGCAGTGGCGTAGCAAAGCAATTTATCACGGAGGGGCAACAACAACAGCCAAAGATTATATATGTAACTATAGTATAAAAATGTATGGTAGGTACTACTAGTCACAAAGAGGGCATTGTAGCATGTATACAGGGTGTCCCACGGAAAGGTTACCCCCCCCCCCCCCCTTCATTCCCCCCTGAATTCAGCGTAAAAAAATTATGAAGAATGATGTTCTTCATAATTTTTTAAGTAGATCTCAGGAAAAATACTTTCACGTTCGCCACTTGCACCAGAAGTTTAGCAATTAGCAAAGTAAATGTAAAATCACCGAAATTATACCTTATATCTGCACAAAACCGAAAATCCAAATTTAAAGTCCTTGTCAAAAAGTCCGGGTCATATAAAATCAATGGAAATCTGATATATAATAAATTATAACGAAGAGGAGAATGTAAGAAGTAGATGGGAAAAAGCGTTATGCTTAGTACGACGCACAATAGGTAGGTATTTATTTTGTACTTTGTCCCGAACGAACCTTGAAGTGACAATCGGTATATTTACCCATCTGATTTCGCAGAGGAGAAATGGTTGATTGCAAAGGTTCATTGTTGAAAAAAATTAAGCGAAAACAATCACTTTAGAATTAATTTGAATTTGAGTCTTAGGTACCTACCTACCTACCGAGAGAAAATGAACATAAAAGTAATCATTATGTAGGGAGACGAATAAGGAAGAGCAGACACTTTGTATTATTTTTACAGCATAACCTTACGTACCTTAAATTAAGGTAGGTAATTAACCCTTCTTTTGATGGACACAAAAAGAACATTCTTACCAAACTAAATCTGTCTTTATTATGAGAAAATGCTCATGAACTGGGGAGCACTAGGCTTATCATTGACTTACCGTTTCCAATCCAACACTACAATCGTCTTTGTAGATCTTGATGTATCCCTCCAAGGGGTTCATAACTCGTAACTTTAGCACTCACTTTCACACTAATTACGGTTCCTTTCATGTTAAACATTGTATGACAATTACCACGGAATAAGATACAGGATATAGGGCATTAAACGTTGATGACAGACATCACAAAAAGTAAACAAACTGAAGTAAAATGATTTATCGGTTGGTTCACATATCGATTCTTTCAATCGTTTCCATTCGACTATGGATATTTCAATCACCACAGCACAGATATTTTTCAGTCCGTGTAAGATTCTATTAATTTTATTTTACCATTATTCCTACTGGGACACCAAAAATCAGGGACAATTGGAGACTTTTATGAGTTAGAAAACTTATTGATGGTAAGAAGGATGCAATCGATGCTACTGCATTGAATCGATCAATCGAACGTGAATCGGAGGGCTGTGAAGGTGGAGAAAGGTAGGGGCAGTGAGAGTGGGGCAAAAATGACTTATGGCTTCCAGGAGGGAAATGAGGAAGGGCGAGCCCCCCCTCAGGAGAGGGGGAACGACGTAATTTCACCATTGTTTCACTTTATAGTATCCAGCATACCATCATTTTTACTGCAGTTATTTCGCTTCTGTTGGATGGGCATTATGGGCAATTATATTATCCACGGCGTTTGGCCCTCCCTGGAAACAGCCTTGGAGGAGCGTTCTAAGGTTGCTAGGTAACTGGACCCACATAACAGGCGTGCTTTGCGGGTTGCATTCTCGAACTCACCGTAATTGGTACTGACCAATAACGTGAAATTATTAATTATTGTTCACGCAGCATCCGTTTCAAGAAGAACTTCTACATCCTCTGTGATCGTGGGGGGGCTCTGCCCACCCTGCCCCTCCTCAAATTACGCCACTGCCGGTTCGAAAAAATAGGTCGTTTTCCTGGATAACACGGAAAACTTTGGCAAGTCCTGGCAAACCGCTCGAAATCCCTTATTTTCGGCAGTAATTTTCCTAATCGGGTAGGTACTATATCAAACGTAGGAAGCTCAAACTGTTCTCGAATTGTCTAAATTTCATTCCATTACAACTTGAATTATCTCATTACCTTCGAAAACCGTATGGATTATATGATAAATACGGTTAAATAAAATTGCTAGTAATTCCCATGAAAAAGCTGCAATCATTCCTATCTCACCTCAATAGCTGCAGTTTAAAACTTGTAAAAGGCCGTTTTTGCGAACTTTATGTGTAATAACATAAAATTCATTCGGCTGTAGGTCAATGGGGAAAAGTCTCAGTTAAAATATGCTCAATATGAACTTTGGGAAGTATTTAATCTTGAATAGAATGAGCTTTGGCAGACTGAAATCAGACCAATATTAACGCCACTAGGTGATTTTGAAGGTCAAAAGTCTTGACGGAGCAGGAGAGGACTGGCCCAAAATTAGCCCGATTTTCAATTGTTTGTAATTCGCTTATTTTAGGAGATAACTCGGAGTTTTGGGATCGAATCGTTATGTTTTTTTATGCTCTAAAACTTTGCTGCTTATAAAAAATGTCTGTAGGATGTACGGATTCGAAATTATTAGAGAAATACTTACCTATACTTTGTTGTTGGTTTGTGACTCGGTCGATGTTCAGTTTTATTTGGGTTGAATGACCACACCAGTCTTGGAGTCATTACACGTGCCAAGTTTTCAAGTGCATTACAGTTGACAAGTTTTAAGTGCTTTTGCTCCCAAAAAATTTCCAAGATACTTCATCCCATCAAAACAAACTAGTACAGACGGTCCCTCCTCCCACCAGCATAGATGTATAAACCAGCATAAAGACGGCCCTGGGTGATGATAGCACGAAAAAGTATTATTGTTTTAAACTATGCCTGATGAGGGCGGCCATCACGGCGCCGAAATATTGCAAATGAAAAAATAAATACGCTGCCAAGGAAATGGCACATGAGCTTCCTCGTGACCTTCACAGTACGTCACCATTAAATTCCAGAAAACTAGAAACGGCCGGCAAATAAATTCCCGGCATGATGGGCACAATCACTGGTAGTACCGTACGATTCGTATGGCACCTCAAGGGACTCTACCGGGATCATCTCTGAAAATTTGAACAAAATCCGATAAAATTAACTAAGCTGTGACCGTAACAAAAACATCACTTTCGCGCATGCGCCTAGCGTACCGCTGCTGATGATCGCGAAGAATGTGATACGGGACCTCAAACCTTGCCCGCATCATCCCTGAAAATCTGACCGAAATCCGTTCCCAATTGCCTGAGTTATGACCGAAACAAGAAAATTTTGTTTGCGCCTGCGCAGAGGCTACCGTTGATTCGATCATGACGGAACTGATAGGGGACCATGTAGAGCTATACCCGCACGATCCCTAAAAATTTGAAGAAAATCGCATCAAAATTGTGGAAATTACGGTTGTTGCAAGGACCGTAACAAGAATATTTCGTTCACGCATGCGCAGAGCGTACCGCTAATGCAATTATGATGATTGTCTTATGGGACCTCAAGGGACCTTACCCACATCATCCCTGAAAATCTGACCGAAATCCGTTCAACATTGACCGAGTTATGACCGTCACAAGGAATTCACGTTAGCGCCTGCGCAGAAGCTACCGTTGATTCGATCATGATGAAGTTGATAGGGGACTATCTAGAGCTTAACCCGCACAATCCCTGAAAATTTGGTTAAAATCGGATCAAAATTGTGGAAGTTATGGCTGTTACAAGGAAATGTGGACGGACAGACAGACAGACACGGAACCAAATTTGTTCAGGAGGCTCTGAAACGCAAAATGCGAGTGGAAATTTTGATTTTGGAGCAAAAAATTGTTTTTCATTGCGAAAGTGCAAACAAAGCTTCCGCTGCCTTGCAGTCTCGGAAGCGAAAAAAAAAACTTCCAAGGTGTGGTCATTTAACCCAAATAAAACAGAAATACCTATTTTAGAATGTGCAAATTAAGCCATTTAGGCCGCCTTTTTGTATTCTGGAAATTTTGAGATGGCAGACAAAGATTTTCTCACTCAGAACAGACTAGATTTTCAAAATTTAATCTCAAACCTTCTCTTTAAATTACTACCTATTTTCCGCCTTGGCCCCTTACTTACTAAGGAGAAATGTTTTTCTAGTAACAACACTCCAACGGGGTGAGCTATGAGGCCGATTTAATCAAATTTCTTCGACTATGTGAGTTATCCTTGAACGCAATGTTTCCCGGGAGTCTAATTAGTACCAGCTGTCTCAGCTGGTTTGGGGTCGGACGAACGACGAAGTGAAACTGCAGGCCGCTATCTCAGCAGATGCTCGCTGGAAGAAGTCCAGCAGTTGTGCGAGGTCATATCATGGTGTATGTTTTGACTCAAATGAATGAGGAATTGAAAAATAACGCGTCAGGGAATGTGATGTTTACAGTCTTTCGGCTCGAAAGGGATTTAACTAATTATTGTTTTGTGTTATATCGGGTTTTAACTGACGTGCACCGACTGTTACCGCCCACAAATATTCAATACTTCGACAGAGTTCGAACTCGAGTCCTTACTCTTACTAAGGAGAAATTTCTCTTTAGTTACAACACTCCAACAGGGTGAGCTATGAGGTTGATTTAATCAAACTTCTTCGGCTGTGAGAGTTATCCTTGAACGTAACAACTGCGGTCTCAGTATTTGTGAAAGGTTCAAAAACGTGTTTGTCTTTGAGATAAGATGTTATGTAGATTATACAAGAGCTATTTATACTGTTGAGTGCCTACCACAAGGTAATCCACGTGATAGACCATCCAGTAATTTAATATCACAATAGCAACAAGTCTCATAAGTACTGAAAGCAGTGAAAACCTCAGCCTACTGACTTTTAGCAGTATCCACAATTTCGCAAGCTGACATTTTCTTAGTGCATGACAGCAATTTCGTGATGCAATTTTAGGAATTTTATCACAAAAAGTGCAAATGGGTGGCTTGTACTGTAGTTGCTGGAAGGACAGTAAGGATTCCTTCTAAAGAGAAAAACAAAAGGAAAAAAAGTTATTAAGTAGTAGTCGTACATTCACATTGCTAATAATTGTATGCAGTTATCAGATATAAACTTACTTGTACATCTTTGATTACATGTAGGTAAATTAACAAAACGAACACAAATCATACCTTCATTTTGGTAGTTACCTACCATATTCACAGGTAAATATTCAAGTTTGAAAGTCACTCTCTTGATTGAACGGTTTGTCTTATTTAGTGGTTTTCATCAGATAGACAAGTTTAGCGTTATCATCAAACAGATTTTATACCGAAGCTGTGATTTTAAATTTCCTGATGAATTGAAAAACAAACAAAAAATTTATATATATATATATATATATATATATATATATATATATATATATATATATATATATATATATATATATATATATATATGCACGGCAATGCATTTCTAAACGGGTACTACCAAGCGTAGGAAGCTCAAATTGGTCTCTAAATATTAACTAAATTTTAATCCACGACAGTTTGAAATTATCTTATCATCGCCGAAAACATTTATGGATTACTTGTGATAAATGCGGTTGGGCAGTGCCCGTGAAAAAGCTGTAAACATTTCTATATCACCTCAATAGCTTAGAACTTAACAATTCAGTATGATGAGTACAATTCAGTACCTACCTACCATACCCCACAGAACCCAATCATGCCACAATTTTTAGATGTCCAGTCCGCCTTTGACCGTTTCTGGCATAATGGTCTCCTGTTCAAATTAAGGTCCTTCCTACCAAACTCCCTCTTCTTACTCATGACATCGTTTTTGAGAAATCGAACTTTCAGAGTCAAGGTGGGAGAATCTTTTTCCTCGTTGAAGTCAGTGATGGCAGGAGTACCACAAGGATCTCCTCTTTCTCCACTCCTGTACATCTTTATACTGTTCAGATTTTCCCATGCCGAAGCTGTGATTTTACATTTCCTGATGAATTGAAAAAAAAAAAAAAAAAATCCCTTGTCACATTCATATATATATATATAAGCCACTATAAAATATTTATATATATATATATATATATATAACCGGAGATCCATATATTATATATATATATGTGTGTGTGTGGGGATCAGTGTGTGAACAAAATACAAGTGTTGCCACTTTTTCTTCAAACAAGGTGTTAAGGTTTTCGAGGGTTGGTCAATAAATCAGGTTTTTTCCTTACGCCGACGTTTCGTCCAATTTATTAGACATCTTCATGGCTACAAACAATACAATAGATATCAACTGGGAGGTAGATATATCACTATATATCTAATATTGAGACCCTAATGATATATCTACCTCCTAGTTGATATCTATTGTATTGTTTGTAGCCATGAAGATGTCTAATAAATTGGACGAAACGTCGGCGAAAGGAAAAAACCTGATTTATTGACCAACCCTCGAGAACCTTAACACTTTATATAAATAAAGCATACAATAAACGTGCGCTCTGTAATGATTATATCGCGTGGTTTGGATTGGTGCGTTTTTTAAGGGTTGTGGCATGGATAAGGTTGTGTGGGGTATGTATGGTAGGTACCCATCATACTGGATTGCTAGGTTCTAAGCTATTGAGGTGATATAGAAATGTTTACAGCTTTTTCACGGGCACTGCCCAACCGCATTTATCACAAGTAATCCATAAATGTTTTCGGCGATGATAAGATAATTTCAAACTGTCGTGGATTAAAATTTAGTTAATATTTAGAGACCAATTTGAGCTTCCTACGCTTGGTAGTACCCGTTTAGAAATGTATTGCCGTAAATTAGGGATTTAGAGCGGTTCGCCAGGACTTGTCAAATTTGACCGTGTTTTGTGGGAAAACAATCCGTTATTTTTTCCGATTAGTACATTTGTAGAGAATAAACATTCTTTCATTTTAGGAACTATTTCTGTACAATACGACAGGCGGTTGCCATTTTACGACCGATTTGCGGAGGGCAACCGTAACGTTTACCAAGTGTAGCTAAACTATAATCTATACACAATTCGTTAGCATAAATATTGCTGAGGCGTTTTAGGTTTTCATGACCTGGTTTGGCTTCATGACTAATTGGCCCAACCTGCAACACTTTTTTTTTTAGCATGGAACATTCTTTAGCCTTGGACTAACTAGCGAAAAACGTTACGCGGATGAGTCACGAAATTTTTGACATTTTATGTCTTTGCTATGGCACATAAACTAAAAAAACGTCACTGAAATTGCTCACGAAAATATTCTGATGATTGCCGCTTACAACCGAGTCGTTGCTAGGGGAATGGTACTTCGTCGTTTTTCATCCCACAAAATTCCTTGACCATTCGTTCGAAAGCTCTCGATTTATCCAACCATATTATGTTAACTACTGCGACGTGCGTGGCCAACAAGCTGAGTTATGAGCATGGTTATTTGAATAATTGTGTACACTCAGGTGATCATTCTCAATAATTGATATTGTGAACATAACTGCAACCGCTTGTTAAATTCTGATGATACGAGTCTGCAACTAAAGACATGAAATGTCCCAATGTGTTGTAGACTCGTTTTCTTTTGATTTTCACGTACAACCAAGCCGTTGCTGGGGAAATGAAACTTCTTTAGTTTTCACCGGACAAAAATCGTTCTTCACTCGTTGGAAAGCTCTCGATTTATCACGCATTTCTTTCGTACTTGTTCTTCTATTCATGTCGTAGTTTTATATTTATTTATGTTATAAATGGATATAGTAAACAATGCTGCTTGTTTTGTTGTCACTTGGTTGAGAAGTTAATCTTGGTTATAGTAATTGTAGACGCGCACCATAACAGAAAATTACCTACCTAAGGAATTCAGTTCTAATTTCGATTAGTAAAACATTTATGTTGTAGTTTTGTGATGGCCAGAATTTGTAATTGTTTAATTAATATAAAACCGTTATCAATTGATAATCTTTGTATTCTGTAATTAAAGAGTTGTTTTTCATGATATAATGTTCGTTTCTATAAAATATCTATTTCAGTGTTCCTTATTGGGTGTGGTCGGTACATAAGTACCTAAATTTATTTACATTTACGAATTAGCAGGGAAGAAAACATGTTCCATGTTTTAGCATTTTAGCCGAAGGCTCAAAGCTGAAAGCAACCGAGCGAAGTCCCTTGCGAGGCCCGGAGGGCCGAATTTTTTTTTTTTTTTGCCATTGGTATTGTCTTGTGGTGGCACATTCTCTGTTCAGATTTGGCGTGAACTGTTATGAAGGTACCATCTAGAATGAATTTGACTTTGTTTCCATAATTAAGGCACAACGAAAAGAGTCTCTATTTCGGCTTGCATAAGTCTGTCTTTCTGCCAGTCTGTTCCGCGATACTGGTTGCAAATTTTGAGCTACCGACTTGAAATTTGGCAGGTTTACTTGACTCTCTAGACTTGACTATCTGCTGTATAGTTTTTAGTGCAGATCCTACTCGATGTGGCGGCAATATCGTCGACGTCGTCGAACGAAAAACTTCAGAAATACGTGTTTGGTATAGATTTCGATAGTTTTTGGCATGTTGAATCGATTGAGATGAATATATTTTTTCTCGGTAGGCGTCTACGTCTATGGATTTTTATTTAGTTAATGTATAATAGACTTCATTTAATAATTATTGATTAGTGTTGTGGCAGAAGGGCTATCTTAATACAGAAATAATAAACTGTTGGGTAATAATTGGCTGTGTATTTGGATTCTATGCGTCTTGAAACGTAAACCAACAACTTTTCATCAAATCCTCGCCCAAAAACATTTCTATGTAAAAAGTGTGTCAGATTCGCTAGGTATCGCACCAGACTTCAATATTTTGTTTCGATATCGCAACAATAAGATAATTCATGTAATTAAATGCGTAGTATGGGATGATTTCACAAAATTATATAGATACCTATTTCTGTACAACGAGACCGTGATGGATGGAGTGGCGGTCCCACCCGCTTTCTATTTGGTATTTATAGATCTCGTGGGTCAGTCATTGAACTTTCATCACGATGAATGAGCTGAGGCGTCCGAATACAGAATCAACCTTAATCTCATGAAATCATATTTATCGACAGTTTCGTAAATTGTACTTGTGAATTAGGAATAACCCTATAGCATGGCGTTTCAGCCTGTTGTGGAAGACCATAGGCACACACCTCATGCTCAGGCTTTCATCAACTGCTAGTAACTATGTGTGTTCTTTCGTATAGCCCATGTTTAGTATGGGTGCCTACAGACTCATTTAAGCTTTGAAGTGAATATAAAACTTTGAATATTTTGTTTCGATATCACAACAATAAGATAATTCATGTAATTAAATGCGTAGTATGTGATGATTTCAAAAAATGATTTAGGTAGGTACCTATTTCTGTACAACGAGACCGTGATGGATGAATCGGGTGGCGGTCCCACCCGCTTTCTATTTTGTATTTATAGATCTCATGGGTGAGTCATTGAACTTTCATCACGATGAATGAGCTGAGGGGTCCGAATACAGAATCAACCTTAATCTCATGAAATCATATTTATCGACAGTTTCGTAAATTGTACTTGTGAATTAGGAATAACCCTATAGCATGGCGTTTCAGCCTGTTGTGGAAGACCATAGGCACACACCTCATGCTCAGGCTTTCATCAACTGCTAGTATTTGTGTTCTTTCGTAGTCGATGTTTAGTATGGGTGCCTACAGACTCATTTAAACTTTGAAGTGTGCTACAATTGACTGGTGAATCGGGTGCTAACTGTCGAAACCGGACGGACTCATTAGTAGATACGTTCAACTAGAATTACATAATAGCGATAGTACGAGACGGTCCTAAGGTCACTCCCACTAGTCAGCTTCTGATCTCGACCTTGAGACACGCGTTGAACTTTAATAATGCAGCCTGCACTCTTCATTGTTCTGCAGTCAACATGTATACGGGATGTCCCCCCCCCCCCCCCCCTGCAGAAATCGTTATTAATGGGTCAAACAATTATTTAAAAAAGTATATAGTATTTTGTAAAGATTTCAAAAATGACAAAATGGCAAACGTGCACAACTGAAATAAACTTCGTTATTTTAAATGAGAACCTCCATTTTTTGTTGTAGATTAGAATTCTATGTGAAATTGAATGAAAAAATGGCTCATCACTCGATTTTTTTTTGGTGCGCGCAAACGGGCGCAATTTCGCTCAAAAGTGCGCATTTCCACTCTAAAAGTGCAATATTTGAGTTTTTGTATATACTCAATTGCCACATATAATACATGATTTTGGAGTATTTTTTTCATACTGAACCTCGTTAAGATGTCTATTGATATTTGCATCACCGACTTGAAAACACACCGGAAAATTGACCAGAATTGCACTTTTCCAACACATTTCCACAAAGCGTACTAAAATGTAGGTTTTAAGGTGTTTTCCCAGGTTGATGTTGAAAATATCAATAAATTAACATCATTACGAGGTGTTGCTCGACAAAATACTCTAAAAACATGTAATATTACATGTGGCAATTGAGTTTCTTCAAAAAATCTACCCTGCGCGCCATTTTGTGGGATGTGGAATTTCTCTACACTTTGTATGTTCTTCTCAACTAATCTGAATTTTCACTAAGGGATTGACTACTTGATGTTATGATGTACTTTTGAGATGCGACCTTGCGTGCATCCAGACCAGCAAACTATACACTGAGTTAGAAACCCTACCGGGATTCATTTCCCAGCCACTACCTGCAAGCTTGCCGTCGGACCAGTTAGACAGGGCCTTTCGGTATGGGCTCGAAAAATCCTTTGGATTGTCTTGAGCGTCTGATCACTTCGATCGTACCCAGTCCGCATTGAGGGAAGTTTTATATTTTAAAAAAATTGTATTTGTGTCAAGTTTAGACTTTAAAATGTGTGGACCGATTTCTATGCGGGTTTTCCACAAGTACTTAAAATTATCAGCGAGTTTCTAGCGTGGAGAAGGGCTATACTGTAATCCCCATAACCTCTCGAAACATCCTAAATCTAGAGATAACCGTTAACAACTTTGTCGTGGTAAACAACTCTGTAATTGAGGAATTCAATTTTGGTAGTGAAACTTACGTCGTCAAATGTATGCAAAGTATCATTTGGTGAAAAAATCCAGCAAGACCAAAACTATTTCTACCCTTTAAGCCAAACGAATTTTATTAAGGAAAGAAGGTTTTTTCTGGGGCTACATGAAAATCCAGTCGCCAGCGTTCATTACATATCCTATCCGCCGTAGGATGCAACTATGTGCTGCATTATACATATATTATACTAATATAATAATTCTGTAGGTATATTTTTCTTGCAGTATTGAAAAAAATTATTTCAAACAAAATAATTATGATGGTACGCAATAAGACGTGCCAAGTGTGAAGAGAAGCGTGCTGGCACAGCTCTCATAACATATACCTCTATAATTAGGTAACTGATGTTGTTCATATTCTATTCAAGATGTTGAACTTTAGAATGGGATCTCTCTGGGTGTGGCAGAGAATAATTACAACGGAAGAATCACTCTAACCAGCAGAGTGGGCTCTTAGCTTATTTTGTTCCTAATAAGCAAAAGATGTTAAACTTTTGAACGGGATCTCTCTGGGTATGGTAGAGCAAAATTATTGCAACTTAAAAAAAACTATTTTATCAGCGAAGCTGTAGCTTATTTTGATCCTATCCAATTTAAGATGCTGACTGAAATTCAAGGTTTCTCTGTGAACGGTATAGAATAAATTCAACTTGAGGAATAACTCTAATCAGCTGAATGGGCTCTATAGTAATTTTTCCTATTCTACTAAAAATACTGAACTTTTGAAGGGGGCTTCTCTTGGTGTGATAGTGTATGATTACAATTTGAGGAACCTCTCTGATTAGCAGAGTGAGCTCTTGAGGGAATTTTGTTCCTATCCAACTTAAGATGGCTAAATTTGGGATAGAGACTCTCTGGGTATGGTCGAGTATAATATTATAACTTGACAAACCACTCTTATCAGCTGGGTGGGCTCTGTAGCTTATTTTGTTCCTATTTAGCTTAAGTTGCTGAACTTTTGAACGGAATCTCTCTGGGTGTAGTCCAGCATGATTACAACTTGAGGATTCACTCTAATCTGCAGAGTTAGCCCTACAATTTTATCTTTAGATGCTGAACATTGAAACTGGGTTTTTCTTGGTGTGGTGGAGTATAATATTACAACTTGAGAAACCACTCTAATCAGTTGTAGTTTCTATAGCTCATTTTGTTCCTATTCAGCTTAAGATGCTAAAATTTGTAACGGGACCTGTTGGGGTGTTGTAAAGTTTAGATATAACTTAAGGAATCATCCATTCAAATCAGTAGCGTGAGCTCTGTACCTAATTTTGTTCCAACCCAACTTGAGATGGGGCCAGGGCTCTGCTGAGTGTGGTAGTGTATAATTGCAACTTGGAGAATCATTATAATCAGCAGAGTGAGCTTTGGAGATAATTTGGTTCCTATTCAGCTTAAGATGCTCAACTTTGGAACGGAATATCTCTGGGTGTGGCAGAGTATAATTACAACTAAAGCCTCTCTGGGTGTGGCAGATATAACTGTAGATCATATATCCTTGGCAATACTGACACAAATGATTAGAAATATATGTGTTATATTACACTGTGATCACATTTATGTATTGGACGAGCGAGTGGGCACAGATAGTCTATAATATAATTGGTTCATGAAATTTAGATAGAGAAACACTTGCTCAAGTAGAGTAGAGAAACACTTCAAGGACAATCAAAGGGACAAAAGGGCTCCTCAACGCCCTCCAACTCATTTTTTAAAATATAAAAAACATTCTAACTGATACCTAGATTTGTTATCATTTTGCAGGGAGCTCAGAAACCTTTTAATGAAGTAATCAAGGCCAACATCGGCGATTGCCATGCAATGGGCCAGAAGCCCATCACCTTCCTTCGTCAAGTTCTCGCTCTTGTGACAATGCCTGAGCTGTTAGACCACCCCATGTTCCCAGACGACGTCAAGGAACGAGCGAAAATTATCTTAGCTGGTTGCAGAGGGGGCAGCGTTGGTAAGACTACTCATTAATTCATTTCTTCATTATTAATGTAAAGAAAAACTAGTTGGCAGTGTACTTTAAAAACTCTGTTTTCTATTCACGTGGTGGAAACTTTAGTTTGTTGTGTTTACCTATCTTGCTAAGCCTGAGACAGGTTTAGGCCCAATGAAATGCATAGTTCCACTTTCTTGCCAGCAACTGCTGTTCCATTACCTTCTTCAAAGTGCTCTGGAACCCATTCCAAGATTTTTGTGTTGGTATTAACTTTATTACAATTAGCGTTACAGAAATGTCGGGCAGTATGAGTATTTTCTTTTTCGCTGCTCTTTTTTGAAATATTCGGTTCAAAAAAGGGCTCTAAATTAGGTTTTCAGTATAAGCTGAGGCTTACTACCAGTAATCGAAGCAACTTTGGGTATTTGAAAGAAATAATAATTATTACTTAGCATTCTTGGTGGTGAGGTACTTCGTTCTCAGGATGGCTAAAACAAGCATCGATTATCTTTATCTTTTTGAATAGCATTGCTTCGAAAAGTTTATTATAATGGTTTCCTGTATATGCGAGGTATTTCAGTATTATGTTAGGTAGGTACTGTTATGTGAGTATTCACGCTAATTACTATGTAGCCAATTGCTATGGTAGCAAGAGAGCTTCATTAATGATGGTCTGCCACAAAACAGATCCAAATACGACACCTTCCTTTACCGTCAATAGTACCTCTTTCTTCGCTAGATAATACATGCCCTGCGTCAATAACTTTCCCTTGACCTTTTCTTTTACCAAACATAATGCAGGAAATGTGATCGGAAGAAGCGCGTTTTTATTATAACAGACATCTTCAATTCAGGCAACAACTCAGCACTGTCCAATGTTATAGACCGTCAGGAATATCCCCAGGTGCAGCATATTCAAGAATCGAGAAGTTGGAACTACTCCTATCCATCACAACTTACATAAACAGTTAGCATGGAACATGCTTTAGCCATCGCCTAACTGGGCAAAAACGTTACGAAACCGTGGAACGAAAGTAGCGTGGGATTTTTACTTTCTCAACATCCCAAGAAAGTAATGTCCACTTTTACTTTCTCAACATCCCAAGAGAGTGGAAAGTAATGTCCACTTTTACTTTCCCAACATCCCAACAGAGTGGAAAGTAATGTCCACTTTTACTTTCCCAACAGAGTGGAAAGTAATGTCCACTTTTACTTTCCCAACAGAGTGGAAAGTAATGTCCATTTTTACTTTCCCAACATCCCAACAGAGTGGAAAGTAATGTCCATTTTTACTATCCCAACATCCCAACAGAGTGTAAAGTAATGTATGGGTCATTTCACGCGAACGGCCAAATTTTTTTTTTCGGTATTTTTTAAAAGTCCTGATTTTCTAGTATGCTGTACCCATTGGTAATACAAGCTAGGAGCCAAATTTTCAGACCCCTTCTTCGCCCAGCCTTTTCTCTACAACTGTCCGAAGTTTAGGGGTGTGCGCTAAACGCTAACTTTTGTTTTAATTGCTCAACCGTTATTGTGCCAAAAAAAATAAGTAAGGTGGCCAATTCTTATGGTAAATCGTCTGCTCTTTCTGGTAGTCATGTCTAAATTTACAAACAACTTAAGCTTCCTCAGGAAAACTCAAAATAAAAACTTCTTTTTCACATTTCATCAATTCCGCATTTAAAAAAAAATTTTTTTTTGATCTTAAATCATACCTACCAGTATGTAGAATACGAGGTTAAGAGGACGTAATGGGCAGACAAACGGTTTGTCGCCAGTGGTACTTAATGTACGGCCTGAACTCCCAAAAAACGTGAGCTTCCCCATGAAAACTCCACATTTCATCAATTTCGCATTTTTTGAAAAAAAAAATTTTTGATCTTAAATCATACCTACTAGTATGTAGAATCGAGGTTAAGAGGACGTAATGGGCCGAAAAACGGTTTGTCGCCTGCGGTACTTAATGTATGGCCTGTACTACCAAAATAAAAGAAAAATTGAATTTTCATGATAAAATTTGCACCTATCTGATGTGCCGTCAAATGTGAAGTTAGTTCTAAGCAAATTTGATAAACTGGAGACTTTATAATGAAAACTCAATTTTTTTTTTATTTAGGCAGTACAGGCCGTACATTAAGTACCGCTGGCGTCAAACGGTTTGTCGGCCCATTACGTCCTCTTAACCTCCTCGTATTCTACATACTGATAGGTATCATTTAAGATCAAAATATTTTTTTTCTTCAAAAAATGCGAAATTGATGAATGTGAAAAAGAAGTTTTTATTTTGAGTTTTCGTGAGGAAGCTCACGTTTTTTGGCAGTACAGGCCGTACATTGAGTACCGCTGGCGTCAAACCGTTTGTCGTCCCATTAAGTCCTCTTAACCTCGTATTCTACATACTGATAGGTATGATTTAGGATCAAAATTTTTTTTCTTCAAAAAATGCGAAATTGATGAAATGTGAAAAATAAATTTTTATTTTGAGTTTTCATGGGGAAGCTTACGTTTTTTGGGAGTACAGGCCGTACATTAAGTACCACTGGCGACAAACCGTTTGTCGGCCCATTACGTCCTCTTAACCTCGTATTCTACATACTGATAGGTATGATTTAGGATCAAAAATTTTTTTTCAAAAAATGCGAAATTGATGAAATGTGAAAAATAAATTTTTATTTTGAGTTTTCATGGGGAAGCTTACGTTTTTTGGGAGTACAGGCCGTACATTAAGTACCACTGGCGACAAACCGTTTGTCGGCCCATTAAGTCCTCTTAACCTCGTATTCTACATACTAGTAGGTATGATTTAAGATCAAAAAATTTTTTTTTCAAAAAATGCGAAATTGATGAAATGTGGAGTTTTCATGGGGAAGCTCACGTTTTTTCGCAGTACAGGCCGTACATTAAGTACCACTGGCGACAAACCGTTTGTCTGCCCGTTACGTCCTCTTAACCTCGTATTCTACATAATGGTTGGTATGATTTAAGATCAAAAAATTAAAATAAAAAAAAAATGCGGAATTGATGAAATGTGAAAAACAAGTTTTTATTTTGAGTTTTCATGAGGAAGCTCAAGTTGTTTGTAAATTTAGACATGACTACCAGAAAGAGTAGACGATTTACCATAAGAATTGGCCACCTTACTTATTTTTTTGGGCACAGTAACAGTTGAGCAATTAAAACAAAAGTTAGTGTTTGGCGCACACCCCTAAACTTCGGACAGTTGTAGAGAAGAGGCTGGGCGAAGAAGGGGCTATTTGGCTCCTAGCTTGTATTACCAATGGGTAGGGTGGAGGCACCAATAGTAGCCACCCCTTCCAGTAGTAGCCATCCATGAACTTTAGATTTGAAAAATAAGGATTTGGCACCATCAAGACATTCGACACTAGCACCATTTTAAAGCAGGAGATGTCAGCTGCGCATTCCAACCGTTCTCGCCATAATTAAGAAACCAGTGTGATTAACAACACGCCTTATAACCCATATGGACTGCCAGTTGATCAGATGAGCTCCTAGCCAACGGTTTTGATTAAGGACGTAGTCCTCGTTTACCTCAATATTTCACTTCATTCTAGGACTTTTTGAGATAGTTTCGTTTTATTCAAGTTCCTTGGCGATTTCTTGATGTATTTCAAGTTGTTTCACGTAATATTTTAGACAATTAGGGTCATATTTGTGGGGTGGCTACTACCAGTTCTTGAAAACCTTGCGAATTTCTGTAGTAGCCATGATGTGGCCACTACCTACTGAGTTTTCGTGTTTTTTCACATTAAACATAAAAATAAGCTAGATTTTTATAAGTATCGCAGTGATATAATTAGTTTCCCTGAAAAATGAGTATTTCCAGAAGTAGCCAGGAGGTGGCAACTTCTGGTTTCTTACAGTGGCTACTACTAAAGATTTTGGTGGCTACTACAAGCGACAGATCTTGGTTTACTTTTCTTCGATTTTCGTAAAACTAATCAACACATTCGATTTTTAAAAATATCCATTCGATAGAGCAGACATTGGGGTAAAGGAAAAACACGGGATTGGAAGAAAGAATGAAGAAATTACGTTGTAAATACCGAAACTGGGCTGCTTAAGGGTGGCTACTACTGGTGCCTCTACCCTACAGCATACTAGAAAATCAGGACTTTTAAAAAATATCGAAAAAAAAAGTTTGGCCGTTCGCGTGAAATGACCCATACATTACTTTCCACTCTGTTGGAATGTAGGGAAAGTAAAAATGGACATTACTTTCCACTCTGTTGGGATGTTGGGAAAGTAAAAAATGGACATTACTTTCCACTCAGTTGGGAAAGTAAAAAAATGGACAGCACTTTCCACTCTGTTGGGAAAGTAAAAGTGGAAATAACCCGTATACAACTTTGACATATCAATAAGCAGGCCCATGAAGAGCTAAAAATAAAACACGGCTGAAACATGTTCCATGTTTCTTGAATTTTAGCCGAAGGATCTAAGCAGTAACCATCCGGGGGTCCAGCTGGCTTTTTTTATCATCATTCTTCTTGGTCATTCTCCAGTGTCATGACTGGGGGTCAAATACATTCGTTGTGACTGAAAACCAAAGAAAATTTCCCTTAAAGCATGGCGGAGGATAAGACAGCAGGCTTTTGTGCTTGGGGCCCAAAATATCCCCACCCTGAGAGTTTTCGTTACATCTCCATCTACGGAGAGGATGTGTAACAGTGGGGAATTTCAGAGAGAAATAGAACCAGATGTGTGGGTTGTTTCCATTACGCCACGTTTTGCCTATTGGGCTCTCTCGTTTCTGGTTTATGCACGAGGCCTATAGGGGACCAACTAAGAGCTAAGCGGCTGAAAAAGGAAGCTGTTCAGCCCTGACCAAAATTCGAATTCTACCGCCAGTGCTGAAATGGAGTTGACATGTTGTCTTCCCAAACTTCCGACAGATCGCATAAGTCGTTCAATGTTTTCATCCCGCTTTTCATGTATTTAATGATGGTACTCTGATAATATCTAGTTTTTCCCGATCATCCCGTAATAATAATACGATTTGAGCTCCCAAAGGTGCAGTGAAATTGTGAAGTATTAATGTAAATTGTACGAGAACTTATATTTTGTAAGCACTGCATTTGATTAGTGGCGCCCTCCCGTCTTGCGGACGATGAGGGCAAATGAATACCAGTCTAATTTCCGCCTCCCGCGAGCCAAATGGCTCTCCCGCTATTATGTTTGTGATCCCGTCTTACCGTCATTAAAATGAACCAGGATTCCGTAAATTTGTGTATTTATTTTCTTCCTGGATTAAACAGGAGCTATGTACCACACCCGACTTGGCAGACTTTTTAATCGTATCAGGATATAGGATGCCTGCAACAGCAATGATAGATTTTTACAAATAAAAAATTTGGCCCTGCCATAATAGTAAAAATCTTGCTAGGCATATTCTTAGTGAGAAAAAATGTACAGTTCATTGAAAAAATTGTTTTATTCAGAATAATTTGAATAATGGTGATTTCTTTTGGGTTTGATCGAAATTCGGAGGCGTTTCAAAAAATAACAATGAGACAAGCATGGAATTTTTTATTATAAGAACTGTTTTTATTTGCATCCTAAAAATTCAGTGTAAAGAAAAGTGGAATGAGGAGTTGTTGCCTAATTAATTGTATTATCCAAGTGCCTGTATAAGGTAGGATTCACTAATAAAAAAAAAATAATAATAATTTCTCAACTGTAACTAGAGTTTATTTCTTCTTCTCCTTGAATACTGCACTATCATTAGTTCTATATTGTATAATTACAACGATTTTTCCCCTGCTTCATATTATTTCTCTTTCCAAATACACGATGAATGGTCTGTTTCGATTTGGCTTAAAAAACAATCAGTTAAGTAAGACGGATTGCGACGTTATTGGTTTAGGCTCTGTTTGTTGAAGATTATGTTATCTTAGTTACACTTGTCATAAATTGCCATTACACACTGTTATTGCAATAAATACACTGCTATCCCATCTGGAAAGAAGTCCTACGTAGGTACCTTATCAGAGTTTATTACTAAAGTAAAATATCTAGAATATCATCTTGTGGAGGGTGAGTTTGTGCCTACAGAAAACTCATGCATAGGACAAAAACGAGAGCGCTCTATTGGGGAAATGTGGCTTAACACGTTAGCTCCCCACAGACCTGTAGGTACTATTTTTCCCTATGAAATTCCCATCTTCCGTGAATTAAGGGAAAGTTTCTCTTACTGTTTCTTCTCGCTGTTTTCATTCACTATGAATGCCACAAAGATTTGGCAAATATACAGTTTGTAGAATTTCTTCAATTTTGTCCAAAAGGAGATATAAATGTTGAATGTACTGGAAATCTTCGAAATGATCAGAAGTGACAGATTTTGTATATGTTTAAATAAGGATATCTCTTAGTATACTTCACCATTGATTGATCCATTTCTGTAAAGCTTGGAATTATCCCCTTGTTAAAACCAGATTCCCGTCCAGAAACCCGTCACTTCATCTGATTAGCTATAATACCCTTCACTTTGTATATGTTACCGTTAAAGTGTGTAAATCAGTTAATGTATAAAATAACTAGTTAGTATATAGAATAACGAGCGGTTGTAGGTAGTGTGTATAATTCAAAGTTTTCTATATGCTTTCCCTAGGGAATATATGAAATAACTAGGTATTATGTAAAGTAACGAAACACCAATCGTTAAAGTGTAGAATCTACTGCTTTTCTTGGGAAGTCACTACTAGAATGATATTATTTAGGGGAAATGAAAGGATTGAAGAATCGGCATGCATTTTCATTACTGATAATGTAATTCATCGAATAATAGAGTAAGGTAGGTAAGTAATATACACGTCTGAAGTCAAAAATTCTGAAATCACTTATTTGAACATGGGTTGCTTTGATGGCATTTTGAGTTTCACAGAACCTTATTTTTGACACACTTGCATCTGTTTCGAAACGAAATCCCATTCATACTTGAATCCAATAATATTATTATACACTTTCACGGCTGGCCTCCCGTTATTTTATATAATAACTAGTTAAAGTATCTAATTCGAGAAATTGCACACTTTAACTGGTCTCCGTAGTTATTCTATATACTAACTAGTTATTTTATATACTAACTGATTTCACACTTTAACGGTAACATATACACGTAATTGGTTGTGCCTCATGCACGTTCCTTTCTCTCGACCAACGGGATTCGGGATTCAATCTCCTCTCACCTGGGACAATATAAACTGTGTCCTTTCTAACTTGTGTATCGTACTGATGATGACCTAACCGTTGAAATTGATCTAACATTGTAACTCTTTATTTTCGTGGAATTAGACAACATTCTTCTTTAACTTCCGTTTTTTATTACAAAGAATGTTACTGATTATATCACGGGCATCTCACTTGAATGTGGCGAAAGAAGAATTATGAGAAAAACTGTTCATCAAAGTTGTAATTAAACTAAAATAGTGAACAGTGCTGTGTTGTTGACTGAATAAAATACGACTGTTATAATTAAAAACGCGGTTTTCCCTATCACATTGCTTCAATTTTGTTCGGAATAGGGGCTATCAGGTGAGGGTTTGCAGACATTTTAATCAGTTGTAAAGGGAACCATTGTAGCCATATGTAGTAAGTAATATGTATTTGGGGTCTATGAATGGAGCTAGTGGAGAGTACGTTCTAATCATGAGAGCTGCCCTCGCATGTTTTACTATACGTGGAACTACGTCAGCTTCTTTTTGACTTATACTATAGCTGAGGATGAATATGGAACAATAATGATGAGCGATCTTTATTGATGGTGATGGCTTTTACAGGATCGTACACTGACTCACCTGGTATCGAAGTTATTCGACGACAAGTGGCTGAATACATTGAAGAAAGAGATGGTGGTGTCCCCAGCAACTGGCAGGACATCATTCTGAGCGCGGGTGCATCTGATGGCATCAAGGTATAATTGAAATGTTCAAGTTTTACTTGTATTTAAAATTATTTGTGTACACTATCTCTTAACAAATTATTACTCATAGTTTTATTTCTTCGTGTTACTACTGATTTTTATTCAATGAAGTGTAAACACCGTCTATCACCATCAAAATACCATAAAGGTATTGTAGAAATGAACATAACCTCAATCATTATACAATAAACCAAACTAATATACCTGATTTTTACCCCCATACACAACTATTTATTGTACTTTTACGAAAGATAAATATGTAATATTTTGTGTTTTCGTCATAACCGTCCTCTTTCCTCAAATGAAATCTGTTAATATAATCCTTTAACCCTAGACAACAAGGGTGTGTTTAGCACCTTTTGATACACGGGTCCAGCACCCCACCGCCTAAATTTCGTCATGAAAATTTTTCTTTCAACTATGTCATTCATCAAATTTTTCCTTCAATCTAGATGGCTTAAGTAGTCAAACAAAAAATGATGAACGAATCTCAACGATTTACAGATTGATTGCAACATTAAGAATTTTATAACTATCAAACTGATACATTTCATTTAATCCAATTTAATCATTATTCCCGTTAGAAAAAAAAGTCCAGTCATACAGCATGACCCCATGAGCGAATTTTTGAAGAAATCTTCGATTAATTTGATTTTTGACTGATTTTTCAACTTTGAAATTTTTGAAAACTTGATACATATTCTTATAGTAAATTTTACGCTGATTCCGAATATACCACATGTTAGTATGCTGAAAAAATTATTTCGCACAACAAATCGCAAAAAACAGGCTATTTTGAAATTTTTGACTACATTTTTGAACATTTCAACCCGAAGATGTAATCAGATCATGCTGGCCAACAAACTTGAACTTTCGTTT
The DNA here is from genome assembly GCA_030762985.1 of Adelphocoris suturalis. Lineage (NCBI taxonomy): Eukaryota > Metazoa > Arthropoda > Insecta > Hemiptera > Miridae > Adelphocoris > Adelphocoris suturalis. Next base: position 171,688,538 of record CM061040.1, on the reverse strand, counting down.
TGTGTCCTTAACATTTTAAAATTTGTTTGAAGTTTCTAGCTCAATTCTACGGACAGTTATCGTCTGGAATGACACATACGTACATATACATACATACATACATACATACATACATACATAGATACATACATACATACATAAAAAAAATGCGTTAAACTTCAGAATAGCCTGAAACGGATTTCTGCATAAATTTTTTTCAAAAAATCACATTCTACAAATTTTGAGGCGAGAGCAATAGCTTAATTTTCTTCAAAAATTCGCTAATAATCGGGTATCTTCTGAAAAGTCAACTAGATATTGGGAACCAATGTTAGAAAAAATAAATAATATCAAAAAATACATTCGCGTCCTTACAGGACTATTGTGCTTTTGTCCTATTTTATGAACCTCAAAAAATTGGGTGTTGACTGATTTTTCTCAAAGGATGAATAAGAAGATATTTTCAAGCGTGTATATCCCAAATTAAAATGGTTGGTACCGAGTTGAACAAAACAAAACCACAAATTTCACCAAAAACCACAATAAAACTGAGATGCAAGGAACAAAAAATGTAAGCAAGTAAAAATATAGGAAAACGTCCTAGGCCTTACATCCACCTGTATCCTCATTTAAATCTTCATTTTCCTACTCCTCCAGCTGTCTCCAACCTCTTTTGGAGTAGAAAAACATTTTCTAGTTGCTATATTGATCAAAGTTAGATACACTCAAGAGACACTCAGATATGTGCTATGAAATAAACATACCACAGACACATGCGTGGGGTGTTTGGCACCCCAGAACAACTTTGACACCTTCCTTCTTGACATCCGTTGAAAAAAATCTACATGGAAACGTGTGCATGAGGGAATGAATAAACACAAGAATTATTACATGGGCACCACAAGAGGGATTCTTCGGAATATGCGTTGGGGTGTTAGACACCCCACCAGTGTAGTCTAGGGTTAAGAAATACGAGTATAAAATTCCGAAAACCAACAGCAACTTTGATTTTTTTTTCTGTTACCATAATTGTAATCCTTAGTTTATTTTCAGTCGGTGTTAAAACTTCTAAAGGCTCGAGTGGGTGGACAAAAAGCAGGCATCATGATCCCAATCCCACAATATCCTCTCTACTCTGCATCCATAGCAGAATTCAATCTTCATGCGGTAAGTTGTCGTTTTTGTGATTTCATTTCGTTTATCTGTTTCTTGTTCGTTCCTCTTTTTGAGACATTTTTAATTTGGGTACCTACCTGCTTAATTTATTTGTTTTGTTTATTGACTACATACATGCACATCTAATAGTGAGGTGGAATACTAACCCATATGTATTAAGACGGGACAGGGATCCATGCTGGTGGGTAGCTCCCTTACCTGCGCAGAATGACTGGATGTACAGAAATAATCAATGTTTGTGCAATAATTTGCAGCGTCTGTAATTAGAACTCTGTATTATTTGTTCTTTTGACTGCATCGTTATGGCTTGATATTAAATTTAAAAAAATAATAATTTGATTAGTTCTCTTCTCACAATTCTGCTGATGGTATAATCTTCTGTGCTAGTCAACAACTCTCTTGTAGAGTCAAATATCAGCCATGTTCAGCTGAACTAAGGGTCGAAAACAATGGATGCCGGACTTGAAATTTTTTCACAGGAACGAGCTAGCCACATGAAGTAATTTTGATGCTTCTGTAATTTTTGACTCAGACAAGAGGAAGTAAAGCAGCTACTTCATGGATTTTTATGATTTAGTCAGTTTTGGAAGGGATTGCGTATTAAAGTTTCTGAACTTTGGACTGCACCATTGTGAACAAATGGATAGTCAAAAATTATAGACACCACAGCAGAATTTGAACTCAAACCCTGATTTGATTAGTTCTCTTCTTACAATTATGCTGCTGGTGTAACCTTCTATGCTGGTCTAAAACTCTCTCGTAGAGTCAAATATCAGCCTTCTTCAGCTGAGTTGAGGGTCAAAAACAATGACAGCTACACACACACACACACACTTGACATTTGTTCACAGGGAAGAGCCATCCACATTAAGTAATTTTGATGTTTTGACTCAGACAAGATGAAGTAAAGCAGCTACTTCATGGATTTTTATGATTTGGTCAGTTTTGAGAGGGATTGCGTATTAAAGTTTCTGAACTTTGGACTGCACCATTGTGAACAAATGGATAGTCAAAAATTATAGACACCACAGCAGAATTTGAACTCAAACCCTGATTTGATTAGTTCTCTTCAGCTGAGTTGAGGGTCAAAAACAATGACAGCTACACACACACACACACACTTGACATTTGTTCACAGGAACGAGCCATCCACATTAAGTAATTTTGATGTTTTGACTCAGACAAGAGGAAGTAAAGCAGCTACTTCTTGGATTCTGATGATTTAGTCAGTTTTGAGAGGGATTGTGTATTAAAGTTCCTGAACTTTGGGCTGCACCATTGCAAACAAATGGATAGTCATAAATTATATATACCATGGCAGAATTTGGACTCATATCTTTTTCACAGCTTTGAGGAACGGTTCTGTCTAGCCTACAAAACTACCAAGCCAAGGCTGGTATAAAATATTTTCAACTGCTGGAGTTGCCTTGCTAAGCGCTCTTATGACTTTGTAGCATCCTACTTTCAATTAGCCAACTACAGCAAGTGGTGGAGAAGGACGCATCATTGCTGAGCAACCGGACAACATCAAGATTCCGAATTGATTCGCGAAATATTCTTATTGCTATAATTTTATAGGTTCAATGTAAAACGTGTTCTTACAATAAATACAGAAGTATTCAGTTACTACAGAATGGCGACGAGGAGAAAGCAAAAAGGTAAGCAACGCCTTGATCATGATGATGACGATAACACCGAAGGCCCGTCAAAATCCATCCAGTTCAAGGATTTTGACGTGGATAGTTTTGATTCTGATAATCAAGAGTGGGAGTACTGGTATTATCGTTTTAGTTATGCTCTTCGGGCATGTAAAGTATACGATGAGGTAAAGAAGAAAGACTATCTTTTGGCCAAAGTTAGCTCCAAACCGTTTCGTGTACTAGTCGACTGTTTTTATCCAGCGCAGTTAGAAGAGATAGACTTCGACGACCTCATTAAAGTGTTAGCGAAAAATTATGGTAGGAAAGATATGTCCCTCTGTGAGAGACTTACTTTCACTCAAGTGTTTAGGGCTGAATCAGAGACGGTGACAGATTTTATCGCACGTCTGAGGGCACAGGCCCATAGGTGTCAATTCGGTACCACCTTACAGGAACGTCTTCGGGACCAATTTGTATTTGGTATTAATGAAGCTAGCTGGCAGCAGGAGATACTTCGCAAATTCCCATCAGTTAAAAGCACTTTCGGGGACATAGAATCACTTGCTCAAATTTTGGAGAATGCAAAGTTCCAACAAGAGAGCATGCAAAGAGTGTCTCAGCAAGGTAGTAGGAGCAAAACGCTCAAGGTAAATCCGGTATTGCCAGGTACCTTGGCCAATAAACCAACGAAGCCAAAGTTGGACAAATTTCCCGCAATCACCTTGATTCAGGGTAAACATTGTTTTAAATGCGGCGAAGACATACATGCTAACCTTAGTATGTGCCCAGCTAAGGGATGCATCAAATGCATCAATTGCTGTGTAAGGGGATGAAATGGAAATGGACGCCTAGAGAATCTCGAATTATTGAGCAAGTTAAAAAGTCGCTGGTGCTATCGGAATGTTTAGCACATTATGACGCTTCATTGCCAGTAATTTTATCTACTGACGCCAGTGATAGTGGGTTGGGCGCCGTCCTGTTTCATAAGTACCCTGATAATGAAGAGAAACCCATTTACTACGCTTCTAGAACACTTACAGTAGCTGAGAGGAAATACTCTGCAATGGATAAGGAGACTCTTGCCATCATTTTTGGACTGTCGAAATTCAGACAATTCCTAGTTGGACGACATTTCATAATAAGGACAGATCATAAACCTCTGATTCATCTTCTAGGAGAGCACAAAGAAATCCCAAAATTGGCTGCGAATTGTCTAACCCGATGGGCACTAACACTATCGGCGTTTGACTATGAGATCCAGTATCAAGCTGGTAAGGACAACGTTCCAGCAGATACCTTGTCGAGGTTACCGTTACCGAATACGGAATTGTCTGATTCTGAGAATGAAGGTAGGGAATATGGAAGCCAACTATTACATATCAGATTAGAGGACATTGCACTCAGTAAAAGTCGTTTAAAAAGATTGACTTTGGAGGATCCCATACTGTCAAAAGTAGTAAAATTCGTCCAAAATGAGTGGCCCCGGAGTAAAACAGATATCGAAGAAAAGGATATGCACACATACTTCGAGAAACGATTTGAGCTGTCATATGAAGAAAATCTTCTGATCTGGCATGGGCGTATCATCATTCCGGCCACATTGCGGAAAGCAGTACTTGATGTTCTCCACGAGGGGCACCCAGGGATCACGGGGATGAGAGCGATGGCTCGTGTCATGTCTGGTGGCCGAATGTCGACAGAGACATCGAAGTCCATGTACAGATGTGTGCCACATGCCAACAAAATCGGCCTCGAGAACAGGAGGTTCCCTTGTACTCATGGTCAGTACCAAACGAACTTTGGTCGAGAGTGCACGTAGACTTTTGTGGGCCATTCTTGAACAAATATTGGCTAGTGGTGGTGGATGCATCATCGAAATGGTTGGAGGTGTTTCCCATGGAGAGAATCACGTCGGCAAAAACCATACAGATCCTACGGGAGTTATTTGCAAGAACAGGGCTCCCAAGAACAATTGTCAGTGACAATGGTCCTCAACTGACTAGTTTCGAATTTAAAGGCTTCTGCGAAAGTAATGGAATAAAGCACATCACGTCCACTCCTTACCATCCAAAGTCCAATGGACTTGCGGAACGGGAGGTGAGGACTTTCAAAACGAGGATGAAGAGCCTGAGTGCTATCAAGGATGTCAATCTTAGGCTTCAGACGTTTCTTTTCTCGTACAGAATCACGCCTCAGAAGACTACTGGCCGCTCCCCTTCAGAATTGTTTTATGGTAGAGTGATTCGAAGCAGGTTGGATTTACTCAAGCCGAGCCTGGACTCACGAATTGATAACGCATTGGTTAACCAGAAGCTGAATCATGACAGGAAAGCGCGAGTCCGAGAATTCGTAGAGGGGGATGCAGTGTGGGTTGAAGATCCTATGAACCATACATTTGTGGAAGGTGTGATCAAGAAGAAGACTGGCTTATTATCATACATCGTTGTGCTGGGAAACTCAGAGAAGCGAAAGCATGCGGATCAACTACGACCAAGAGTGATGAGGGACTGTGGACAGAGCTCAAGTTAGGGGGGAGAAGATGTAGCATCCTACTTTCAATTAGCCAACTACAGCAAGTGGTGGAGAAGGACGCATCATTGCTGAGCAACCGGACAACATCAAGATTCCGAATTGATTCGCGAAATATTCTTATTGCTATAATTTTATAGGTTCAATGTAAAACGTGTTCTTACAATAAATACAGAAGTATTCAGTTACTACAGACTTGATAATGTCTTCTTCCTAGTCTTAAATCCTTTTTTGTATAAAAAATTGAAATTAACTGGAGAATACTTGAAACGGGTCCACAATAAGCAAAACATACAAAGAAGTCTTAAGGAAAACCCCCTTTTGCCTAGAGTAGCCACAGAAGATATGCCCAATGTATCTCACTGTGTGGGATAGATTACGTCTAGTAAGTTTTTAGAAAATTTTTACGGTACCATTCGAGATCTTCTTGCTAGATCTCGATGGAACATATTGATACTAATTTGTTGTTATCATTTAGATGTACTGATTGGCTGTTTGGATGTTAGATTGGGTACTACTTGAACGAAGAGAAAAACTGGTCCCTGGACTTGGAAGAACTAGTTCGAGCTCTGAAGGACGCCAGAGAGCACTGCAATCCCAGAGGCATTGTCATCATCAACCCTGGCAACCCTACTGGTCAAGTTCTCACGAGGGAGAACATTGAAACCATAATCAAATTCGCTTGCGAGGAGAAACTGTTCATTTTCGCCGACGAGGTATAGAGATCTATGTAAATTAAGAAACACATTGGGTCTATTAACTTTGCTGGTAGCATAATATTTGGGGTTTCAACATCAAAATAGATCTTTTAAGAGAAGAGATATAATAATCCTAAACGAAATTAAAATAAATGTATTGAATAAAGTAAAATTAAAGACAGCTTCAGTCATGCAATATGATGACATGAACGAATTTCTCAGGTTTTTTGTAACTTCTAAAAAAGGATTTGAGCATTATTCAACACGAAAATTTATAACATTCTAATTCATGGCGAACAAAAGTTTTCTAAATCACGTTCTTCACTATAACGCACCTGAAGGATTTTCGTCATTTTTGTTAATTTTAGCTATTTTTTACACGTTGGTGTTTAAGCAAACTATTATGTCTAAAATTACATCAGATAATCAATGTCGTTCATGTGCTCTATTTTGAGGTTCCTGGTAAGAGATATGATGGGTACTCAACAGCATGAAAAGCCGGAACTTGGGAAGCGGAATTTCAATACCAATTCCTCTTGAATCAAATTCCTGTTTCACATGTGAAAGACCAGAAGGATTATATAAAATATAATAATAATATAAAATAATTATATTGAGTTTACACACAAGATCTCATCTCGGTTGCCATCAAAATCTCGTTATTCCCTCGGTTCTCCCCTCCTCCCTCGAGGAACATATTGACATGAATATGTCTTTGCTCTGGTGGGTCAACCAAAAATTTTCGTCACGCAAAAGTTGATGTCACGATTTTCCAAACTAATGATTTTCACGTACAACCCAGCCGTTGCTAGGTGAATGGAACTTCCGCAGTTTTCATAGCACAGAAATCGTTCGCCACTCGTTGGAAATCGCTTGATTTATGTGATAAATGTTCACATCTCAAGCTACCAATTTCCCCCTCCTTACGTACCTGGCTACATTCCTAAACTAAGTTGATTGGACTGTAAACAATTTTCGTTTGGCGGAAACTAAATAGCGTCTGTATTGGAGAAATAACTTTAATAGTATTTATAGTATGCTTTTTGTTTACAACTCTCGAGGACAACCTTTATGAAATCTCCAATCAAAGACATATCCATGTAACATGGTATCTGCTTGTAAAGCAGATAGTGGAACTCGTTTACGACTTTCGATACTTTCTCACAGTCTTTTTTGCCATCTTCTTGTCTTTGGTATTTCCCTGGTCATCGTAAATATACAGTTCTCATTGGATCCCTTATCCATAACGTTGCTCCACTTCAAACCGATACTTAAATTACCACTTTATTGTCGTTAGCTTCAACTTTCTTCCTCTAAAACACTAACTTGAGCTCAGATCACAGAGGCAGAGTTGTGATTGCGTCTCAGAAGTCTGGCCCATTGGAGTCTTGACATGAAAGGAGTGTCACATCCACGGACGTCTTGGGGGGGGGGGGGGGGGTAATTATCGACAAAGTTCAGACTGTGTGCGTTGGAGGCTATATACCTTTATACCTATATTTTTCGACCTCGTCTATGAAGGGAAATGAGTGGGAGATTTTATCTCAACACATGAAGAAAAAAAATATTCTGAATTCTCGTTTAAACATTGAATTCTCATCAAAATGCCCTGAAAAATATTTCTAAATGACTTTGGTCGTCATATAATCAATCCTCGTTGTATTCCAACTTACAATTATTGTGTGAGGTTGGACAACCAAATCGTTGCTATTTCAATGTGTAGGTATTTTAATTCCAAGGCTTATTACTATTATGACAGTTTACTATCAGATATATTAGATCATTGGTGAGTTAAGAAAAATATGTCTTATAAAAGCTCCCTATCGATTCAATTTCATCACGTGTCTGTTTTCCAGGTTTATCAACATAATGTTTACGCGCCTAACAGCAGATTCCACTCATTCAAGAAAGTCATGACAGAAATGGGACCCCCCTACTGCAACATGGAACTCGCCTCATTCATGTCTTGTTCAAAAGGTACCAAGTTATTGTACTATCCTTGTAGTTCGATATTGTGGCGGTTTACCCCTAGAAAAATACTAATGAAAACAGCCTCTTTTACCTAACACGGGCTATTAGGACTAATAAACACGAATCATCCAAAAAAGAATTGTTACTCCACAAGAATCGAATCACAAATTCTATTACTGTTACTTTGGTTCGATTGAAGATAAGTCCTGTCCTATTGATATACAGGGTCTCACATAACATCCGAAAAACTTACCGACGTATTTTGCGACTAATTTCTGATCAAAAGTTCCTCCTAGAAACTTTTTTTAAACGCTTTGTTTTCAATTTATTCAGTTTGTAAGTTTTTTTTCGTAATTTGTGGAGTAAAAAAAAAAAAAAAAAAATTAGGATACCGTTGGAAAGAGTTAAATTCCCTTTAGGATAGGCCACCTAACGTGCTAGATGATGCAGAAAACGTAATCACGAATCTACCCGAAAGTGAAAAATTTGTCAAAAACGAAAAACTACATATTTTTTAACTCGCTAGACGGCATGGATAATCAATATTACTTTTACTTTGATAATGGGGGAGAAAAGTATGTTTGTATTCTGGAAACGTGTTTTTTTCTTTTTTTTTACAATTAATCAAGGAGTTTTATGAAAAATTACCCCTTAAGAAAATATGAGTTTGAGACCGGTTTCTATGTACCTTTTTCTCACTGAATCGAATGGTAACCCTCGCAGGTCGCCCCAACTCCGTTATAACCGAGTTTTATACTTTAACCAAATAGTTTTGCCCTTAAAAGCACATAAAATCGAGCATAATAAATAAACTAAAAACTCGTCAGTTGAAGTGTTATATAAAGGAATCTCATAGAACTCTAGCAAGTATAAAACTCAAGTGTAAAGTGTATGACAATCAGCTGGTTCCCCTGGCGGGAATAAAGTAGTCCGTTAGGGTAAGACTATATCCTTATTACAGCAAAGTGTAAAACTCAGCTATAACGGAGTTGGGGGGGATCTGCAAGCGTTACCATTCGATTCAGCGTGAAAAAAATACGTAGAAACCGGTCCCAAACTTGTATTTAATTAGGGGTCATTTTTCACGAAAACCCTCAATTTATTTTTTTAAAAACGTATTTTTCAGCATACAAACATACTTTTCTCCCCCTATTAGCAAAGTAAAATTTAAATTGACTAGACCGTTCGAAAGCTGACGGTTTGAGGAAGTTTTCCAATAACGTGCGCGAGAATTCCTTACGGTTATCCATGCCATCTAGTGGATTAAAAAATACTTAGTTTTTCATTTTAGACAATTTTTTCACTTCGGGTTAGATTCCTGACTATGTTACCTTCATAATTTACCACGTTATGTAGCTCATCCGAAAGTAAATTTAACGCTCTTTTCAACGATATCCTCAATTTTTTGTTTTCTTAAAAAAATTAAAGTAGTTACGGTCATTTTAGTAACTCAAGGTCGACAACACAAAAAAAAAAAAAAAAAAAAAAGACACGCAGTTTGCTTAAGCAGAACCAACTTTTCGAATTGGTCAGTTGGAGCTCTGAGTGGAGCCCGTCATTTCATAGGTCCCTTGATGTCCTAGAGAGGCTCCCTATCAAATTTCGTTGTAAACAGACAGACGACATAACTTTTAGCATACTTAGGGCCACTTTCACCAACAACTTAAGTAAGCGGAGATTGGCCAAACTCGATTAAATGTAATCTCGGGGATCAAACCTTGGCGTCTTTCACCAACCCAAAACTCTTTTAAACCAAGATTGGAATAATCGAGTTTCCTTAACGGAGATTCCGGAAACTGTCCAATGAAAAATTGGACAATATGAAACGACAGTTTGAAAACCAGCCATGTGTCCGACATATCAAGACAATAAAGCAGTGAATCACAACCACGACCAATTATTACCCGCGCCGTTTTTATCTAGTTACCTAGTTACTTTCTACTCGCAACTTTTCGTTGACTTCCAACATAGAAAGTGTGACACATCATTTGACGGAAGCAGGACGGTTGATCACCTTATTTAAATGTACATAAGTAATTTTATGTGGTATAGGTAGGTAGGTAGGTACATACTGTACAAGGGATAGCAATTCTACATCGTATTATAACGTGCTATCATCATCTATTATATTTTATTTCCCTATCATACTACATCAATTTCGTATTATAATTCATCGATTTGATGGTAAAAGCCTTTTTCCAACTTATACCTGTTCGAAGGGAACTCCAGGTGAGTGTCAATTAGCTCGAGGACTTTCAAAACTGTCGGGTTTGAGAGCCGGAATCCCAACCGAAATTCGACGTCGTCCAACCCGCCAAAATGTGGAATGCGCCATCGGATCGTCCTTGGGCGTCTTTGCGGGACCTCGTCTTCATCCGAGGAATCGAAAATTAATGCGAGCGTTAAATCGCGTGAATTTATCATCAAAAACTCTAATAACAATATAAACTTCAACTGTGAATTAAACTGTAGAGGTATCAGCTGTTGATGCACGGCCATATTGCTCGATATAATTTTTATCACTAATCTGAGATTGGGAAGTGTAACTGGCCGGGGCTTGGGAGATTAACCTCAAGCCACCTTGTTAGGAGTTTAAACTCGTAAAGTGGTCTGGTGAAAGACGATTAGCTGGAATCTCCCTTATTTGTTAATCTTTTCTAACTTAATCTCGTTTATGTTGTTGGTGAAAGTGGCCCTTAGCTGATCAGGATCAGGGACGAGCCTGTAAGGTCATTCGTCTCTTGTTATCCCAGAGAGGCTCCCTATCAATTTTCAATGTCCTACGGTGAACAGGAAAGATTTTAGCTCACTCAGCTGATCAGAATGGCGCTCCTCACTTTGCTCGTCTTTTGTTGTCCCAGAGAGGCTCCCTATCAAATTTCGACGTCCCACGGTGAATAGAAGAGATTCGAGCATGATTTCTCCATCATTTTGATTGATATTACGGCTCGTGATCAGCTGATCCTCACCAAAGTCAGGGAGGCACAAGTTCCGACATGGCGCACAACAAACAAAAATTTGGTCCAAATCAAACCAGCGGTTTCAGAGGAGTAGTGAGCACAAAATTTTGTCCACACACACACATCTCTATATATATCTGAAAATTAATGGCTATTTTAAACGTGTTCTACACCCTCTGAAACGCAAAGAAAATTTATCCCCTCCCCTGGGTGTAATATCTCCTTTTCTAGGAATGTTGGGTAAAAAAATCTTTAAAATAACTTGAAACCAAAGCGTTTAAAAAAATCTCTGAAAAATCTCTAAGTATCAGAAATTAGTTGCAGAATACGTGGGTGAAGTTTTCTGGATATAACGTGGGACACCCTTTAATACGAACTCATAGTGGATGTATTATATTGTACATGAGTGGCTCTGGTACATTCGAAAACCAATTGATGAGGAACATGGAAACAAATGCTTTCATAGGAGTACTGGTGTGAAGGTGGACGTTATGAGGCTTCATCCTTTGTACAGGGTGATTCCCTCGTAGATGCAAAAAAAAAAATTGGGTGAAACTACATCAAAAATGGAGTAAAATGCCGCCAACTGCATATTTTTATCTCAATCCGTTCTCGAGATTTTTAAAGGTTTTTTTCAGGAAAATCGTGTTTTTTTCCTTTTAAACTCAAATTTCTTCACTTTACTTCATTTAATTTTAACTTTTGACCACATTTTCGGAATCAACATTAAATTTACTATAAGAATAGTGTACTTGGGTTCTTAAAAAGTACCATCCAAAGGCCCTCACATCAGCTTAAACATTGACGAATTTGAAAAAAGAATATTTCTGAAAATCTTTAAAACTTTACTACTCTTCCAAAACGAATCCTGGAAACTGGCAAATCTCACGAAAACTGCTTCGTCTAATACTGTTTCCAACGGTATGATCAAGTTTACTTTTATTTTGTTATTTATTGGAGATAATTATGTTTTAATGTTAAAAAATGTGGGTTTTTCAATGAAATTGTTGGTTTTCTCGAAAGATGACCCTCCATGAACCTGCGAGTATGGGGTCGGTTTCTATGTATTTTTTCACGCTGTATCGAATGGTAACATTTTTAGATCTCTCCAACTCCGTTATAACCGAGTTTTACACTTAAAATCGCAAATGTTCAGTTTGTTTGTTACGATTAAAGGTATGTGTGTTATGGGGTAAAACTAGTTAATTAAAGTGTAAAACTCGATTATCACGTAGCTGAGAGATCTGCAAGAATTTCCATTTGATCCAGCGAGAAAAAATACATAGAAACCGACCCCATACTCGTTGGTTCATGGAGGGTCATCTTTCGAGAAAACCAACAAATTCATTGAAAAACCCACACTTTTTAACATTAAAACATTATTTTCTCCCCTAAATAACAAAATAAAAGTAAAATTGATAATACCGTTGGAAAGCATATTAGATGAAGCAGTTTTCATGAGATTTGCCAGTTTCCAGGATTCTTTTTAAAAGAGTAGTAAAGTTTTAAAGGTTTTCAGAAATATTATTTTTTCAAAATCGTCAATGTTTGAGCTGATGTGAGGGTCTTCGGATGGTACTTTTTAAGAACCCAAGTACACTATTCTTATAGGAAATTTAATGCTGTTACCGAAAATGAGGTCACAAGTTAAAATCAAATGAGGTAAAGTAGAGAAATTTGAGTTAAAAAGGAAAAACAACGGTTTTTTTACTTTTTTAAACCTTTAAAAATCATATCTTAAGTGCGGATTGAGATAAAAATATGCGATTGGCGGCATTTTACTCCATTTTTGATGTAGTTTCACCCAAATATTTTTTTTTTTGCACCTGCGAGGGAATCACCCTGTATGTTTATTCAGACAACTAGTTTCGCCTGTCAAGAGGCTTCATCAGGTTCTACAAAGTTGAACAATATTTTTTTTTTTAAATGGTAGGTACAGGTTTTTTCATATACTAATTGTTAACTAGAAGGTAAAGGCATACTTACAAATAGGGGAGGGCATGCTCCATACAACGATGTGGTTTGTCAAGTTTTTCAGAAGATTTCATTCAGTCACTTATGGTACGTCTAAAAGGTCCTGAGAAGGGTCTGGAATGATGATTATTAGGTAAGTTTAAATAGAGAGTTGTTTGATAGGGTTTAGTGAGTTACAAATGTATATATACGAGGGTTGTCCAGAAAATAAGTTCCGTTTTGATCTGTAGGGTGGTAGGAGTGGCTTTTGCCAAATCTGGTAACACCGCTCGAAAGAGGAGAGGTGGGGGAATAGAATGAGAGGTGGGTGACCTCAATCGGTCAGTTACCAACGTCAGGGCACAGGTAGTTGAAATAGAGCCCTCCACGTCGCCTCCCGCCACCTCGATCCCCGTTCCCTCTCGAGTTGTGCGCGGAGTGATTCAATTTCTTTACGCACAGGGTTTCAAATCAGTTCAAATTTACGAACAGCTGTTTATGGAGAAGGTGTAATGAGTGAGTCAATGGTGAGGAGATGGGTACGTGAATTTAAGGCGGGAAGACATTCACTTGAGGATGAAAGTGGGAGAGGCAGACCCTCAGTTGTGACGGACGAAATTGTCGCAGAAATCGACAATGCAGTTCGCAAAGGTCGTTGTTCAACCCTGGATGAACTCCATCTGACATCTCATGATCCCTCATCCATGAGATCGTCTCGGAAAAACTTGACTTTCGGAAAGTTTGCGCTCGGTGGGTCTCTAGAGAGCTGACGCCCCAACACAAGGAACAACGAATGGCCGCCTCAAATTCACGTACCCATCTCCTCACCATTGACTCACTCATTACACCTTCTCCATAAACAGAAATGAGCTGTTCGTGAATTTGAACTGATTTGAAACCCTGTGCATAAAGAAATTGAATCACTCCACGCACAACAACTCGAGAGGGAACGGGGATCGAGGTGGCGGGACGAGACATGGAGGGCTCCATTTCAACTACCTGCCCTGACGTTGGTAACTGACCGACTGAGGTCACCCACCTCTCATTCTATTCCCCCACCTCTCCTCTTTCGAGCGGTGTTACCAGATTTGGCAAAAGCCACTCCTACCCCCCTACAGATCAAAACGGAACTTATTTTCTGGACAACCCTCGTATGACTGAGTTAGAGATTCTTACCAATCTTGGGGAGATTCATGAAAACCTACTTGGGAAATATAGGGAAACTAACTGCCATGCAGGATTTCATGAATCTCCCCAAGATTGGTAAGACTCTCCAACTCAGTCATATATATATTTGCAACTCACTAAACCCTATCACACAACTCTCTATTTAAACTTACCTAATATTCATCATTCCACACCCTTCTCAGGCCCATTTAGTCGTACCATAAGTGACTGAATTAAATCTTCTGAAAAACTTGACAAAATACATCGTTGTATGGAGCATGTCCTCCCCTATTTACCTTCTTCCTCCTTCTTCTACCTCCTTCTCCCTATTTACCTTCTCCCTCCTTCTCCTTGTCCCTTGCCTTTACCTTCTAGTTAACAATTAGTATAATATGAAAAACTTCTGTATCTACCATTAAAAAAACTATATTGTTTAACATTGTAGAACCTGATGAGGCCTCTGGACAGGTGAAACTAGTTGTCTGAATAAACATATATGTAAAGGAAGAAGACGCATAACTTCCATCCTCATACCAATGCTAAATAATGGCTACCTTCATGAATACCTAGATGCTATCATGGATCTGTTCATAGCTAATTTGTTGAGAATATTCTTTTCCAAGATATGTTTTTAGCCACTAATGAGTACAATTAAATTTACTCCTACGGAGTGTCTACTCCTCATTGCTTCCAAGCTGTCAACTTTGATTCCTCATTATCAAATTTCCCTATCGCCCCCCCCCCCCCCCCCCTTATTTTTTCTATCCCATTTCCTTTCTTTTCTTCTCACGGAATCATCTAACTAAAACCCAACTATATCATGTTCGTTTTTCTATGTTCCCAATGATTTTTGTTTGGTATACATTGGTTCACACTATATTATGATACATACTGCCTTCGTACTACACTATCAACTATGCAGCTAGCATATTAAACACAGAGTTTAGATACATTTCAGGTACCTACATTTAAGTTGAAAAAATATTATTATTATTAATTGATTTTTCCTTACAGGTTATATGGGAGAATGTGGGCTCAGAGGCGGGTATTCCGAAGTTATCAACCTTGATCCTGATGTCAAAGCCATGCTCATGAAGTCTATTTCTGCAATGCTGTGTCCCACCGTTCTTGGACAGGTATTGAAAGTATATTCAATTGTAGGAATTCAGATTTTTTGAGCTGAAGGAAGTACAAGTGTGCGGATTTATCAAAAAATTAGTGATATCATTACCATCAATTCAAAAGTTTCCTATCAAGGTCTATTGAAACTACAAAATAAGAAAATTGATATGGAGAATAATATCCTCATCTTACATTCATAAAGTTATATTCATAAAATACATTTTTAAAAATAAGTTTCGCCAAGCAGCAACAGACGATACGAAAATGTAAAAACGTTATACATGGAAATGCATTTTGGTTCCATATTCGGAAAGGCGGGTTTCGGCTGCAGGAGGGTCGAAACTTTTACGCGAAATTGCAAGCTCTGGAGCTATAAGGTTAATAGGGTGGTTCAAGTAACACCAGTTTACAGGGGAACCGGCGATTCCTTCCCGTATAAGTGAAAGTTGGACCTTGCGACCCGAGGGAGATGGCGATTGCTACCGGTGTGAAGCCGGCCAGTGGGCCGAGGTTCGGCGATTCCTTCCCCTCCAATATCAAAGTGATAAGGCCCGTCGGGAGGAGTCGCCGACACTATTTTTGTTACGGAAGGTAGCGAGAAAAATCGCACTGTTATTTTTAGATATAGTTTCAAAGTTACTTTTCATAAAGATCTGGTTGGTGGCGTCAAACGGTGGTTTTGTAGTGGACAGAAGAAGTTTCAGTGTAAGGCGTTCATAAAAACTGTGGGACTGCTCGGCAAACTCCCAACGATGACCCTTACCAATTCGCTAAAAGGGTCAGTATTAAATTAGGGGGGATTTTTGAGCAATTAAATTAGGACCTGAACTTTACGACGGATTTTTTATTTTATGATTATTGTAATTTTAATATATATGGTGATTGTTATACTTTGATTTGGGTTTTAACTAGTTAATTGTGCAATAAAGGGTTCCTATAATAAGGAGTCCTATAAAGAGTTAATTTTTGCTTCAAAACTAACCAACTCCGGGGAGGGAAGCAATTGAGTAACGGGAAGGAATCGCCAACACTTTGAGGGGAAGGAATTTAGTAACCGGAAGGAATCGCCAAAACTTTAAGGGGAAGGAATCGCCATGCTTTTTGGAGGTCGGGAAGGAATCGCCGGTCCCCGAGTTTACATGCCCTGGGCCCCAAATACAGATTCACTTCGAATTGTTCTACTATTATGATACATCTTAGTTGCTCGTTATATCAACTGGAGCGGTATGATTTAATATTATCAATATTTCTGATTAGATTATGTGAATTTCTATAAACACGTATGTTGGCACTTCAGTTTTCTGATGCCTGAATTCGCTCGAAGTTTTAGATTAAATGAAGAATGAACCCATGGTCGTTTCCAGTAAAATGAAAATTGCAGCTGATAGTTGATGGGATGAAGAAATTAGCCCTTTATGGGATGTGGTGATTAGCCTGCAACACCCAGAGGATGCCCTGGAAGCTAAAATGCTTCAGCTATTACACCGAGGATGGCATTTTCAAGGAATGGGGGGAACTATCCACATCCATCACAAAATTCATTGAAATTGAAGAACCATGGCTACTAATTACTAGCTCAATCTACCTTCGGGAAAGATTGAGCACAGTTGGTTTGAAAATACTCGTAGAATGCCTAATTGGCCACCATGCCCATTGAAGACAGAGTGCTGGGAATATCACCTCAACTACTCCTCACCACCCGCTGCCCCACCTTCACCAAACATCTTCTGAAGCTCGCTCACCTGACTGTTCAGTCAAAGTCAACTATTCTTTCCTTGCTGTGGAAAAATATTGTTCTGCTGCAGTTTTTCTACTAAATTTTGGAATTTTGGTCAGGTGAGTGGGAAGGCGGGGCAGTGGGTGGTGCAGGTGTAGAAGGGGCATTCCCAGCTCCAGTCTGACATTGACGAGTATGGTGGTCAATTAGGCATTCTCTTTTCAGACCAACTAATAATTATGAGGAGAAGACAGTTGACTTATGCAAATGACATGCTACACACATCGTGATGTGAATTTTTGAAGAGTATATTTGAAATAACCCGCAAAATCATGGATTTTCAAATGAAAGTGGCAGTTTTGCTCTCCCATGTTGGAACTGCACCCCCCACTCTCCGCCTTCTTAGGGAGATGCCTTCCCACTCTAGTTCAAAAACTGGCCTGGACGGGCACTTGTCCTCTGCTCATCCTCTCAATCTTTCCTGAAGATAAGTTGAGCTTGTAATTATAGTATGGTCTTCGTAGAAGACTTTCCTTATGCAACACATTTGGAGATCTCAATCGCCTGCTTGTAGGAGAAGATGGCGAGGGCACAGGGGTGACCAGAGATGAATCCGAAGGGAAAACTTTCTTCTTTGTATCCCCCCCCCCACTCATTAGTCCAGTGGTACAAATTATAAGTGTGCAGGGGCCCCATGAAACGTCCTATGCCTCCAACCCACCAGTGCCACAAGCGAGTAGAGTGCCCACTCCTCCTGAGGGACCAGGTATATGTTGGATTAACAGAAAATGAAATGAGATGTACCCACATATAGTATGGAGTCACAAGCAGGACTCGAACCCTTTTTCACTCCGATAAATAGCAATATGAAATATGCATTCTGACGTGAGGAGGAACCTGGTATATATGTTGGTTAGATGGAAAATGACATTATATATCATGGAAGGGAGAAATTGGATGGTACCATATAAATTTTGACTAAAATGGATCCTCGGATGTATTCAGCCCTTCCTGCAGAACAGCAGAATCAAATTCCTCCTCCAAAGAAAGGGGTCTATAGTAGACATTTACGAACATAGAGGAGTTTTGTGTCCACCCTGACTGTAAAGTCACCCCTTTTCATGCTGCTACGGAGACATGTGCAAGTGTTGGTATGCGTTTAATTTTATCTCATTCAGATGGTAGGTACATCCACTAAAACTTCCACTTGAATCAGGCAGACTAGTAGATATATGAATGAATTAATTGCCTTAATTTTCCCTCTGTTGGTTCCTATTTCTACGTAGGTATACTGATGACAACCTACGGCTATGCAATTTGGAATGGTTTTTTTGTGATATCTAGAATTCAATATCAGAGTGCGTAGGCGTGAGCCTCAGCTGAGGGATCTATGAGCCTAATTTATTTCTTAATCGATTTATGGTGATGAAACCTGAAATGCAGCTCCTTCGGGACATCTAGAATACAATTACAAAGTGTGTGTGAACTCTCTTCAGATTTTGAACCTCTAAGGCTAATTTTTTTTCTAATCAACTTATGGTGCTGACATTATTGATGGAGCTCTTTTGGGACATCTCGAAAACAATTGCGAGATAGGGAGGCGCACTGAATAGCTGAAGGGACTATGTAGCTAATTTCTTTTGTTTTCGACCCATCTTTTTTTCGACATTTTCCAAATTTTTCATCATTTTCTAAAAAGTGTCTAAAGGTTTGAACCCATTTGGGAGGCAAGAAGCGCCACGTTATCATATGCTATTTAGGGGGTTTAATAATTATAGACCAATTTTTTTTTGCAGAAGGACTATATAATACAGAAATAATAAACTTTTGTGTAATATAATTTGTAATAAGTTACCCTTATAAATTCGACAGCACGAAGCTCCAAAAGTCAGTTAGTCGTTGTACTCAGTCCAGACCAATACTCTCCAATTGTGTCCCGATTGTGCTTGTGTGTAGTAAATTAAAATTGCTTTGTAAAGACTCTTTTCATTCACACCTAGACACAACTTATATGTATATTGGATCCTAGCGATATTTTGATCAGACCTACTAAATGGGAGACCACCTTGATGTTCCCGAAGGCTCGAAAAAGCACCCCAGTGTTCCCCTAGGAAGTTGGTCTGGATGTTCCCGGGTCTCCCGAGTGTTCCCCTAGCGGCGCGTTACGATTCAGGCCTCGATGTTCCGAGTAACCTGAGTGTTCCCATATTGAGAAACGGATAACAATAATTGAGATCGCGAATAGTCCTTCAATTAATAAACTGCTACTTCCGTATAGGTATACAATAATCAGGTACAATGCACGTACTTCGTCAAATCACTTAATCAAGGTCGTCAAATACTCGAATTAAAATCGCAAGCGTTACTGTTCGTCGTTATTCCGATAGCTCTCAAGAAAAAGAAACAGTACAGGTCAATTGTAAAGGAAGAGCCAATCAGACCTCATGCGATTGCTCTAGCCTTAGAAGTATTAAATAAATGCCCTGCATTCACAGAAGCGGATGTATCCATAGATCCAGAAAGAATTCCAGTACTGTGGCTTCTTAATAAGTCTGGTGAAAATGATTCTAGTGAAAACTACGAAACAAATTATGCAGATGATGAGTCTGATTTTGAGGAGGACCAGTCAACATTCCAGTTGAATCAACTTTGTTAATGTCCAATCATAACCCTGATGCCTTAGTGTTTACACCTGGGGAAGAGTTTACTCCCTTACCTTTATTTTTGGAAATGCATGCGGAAGCACTGAGTTTCATTCGAATTTAGGTATGGCGGACAGTTACGCCTGAAACCTGACCATATCAGCTATCAGAAGGTAGTAAATTCCGAATTATCAAGATATGACTGAGACTAACTAGCTCGTAGGCGATCGGAACATCACGGCTACTCTTATCACTACGAGGAAAAGTGAACGGGAACATTCAGGCGTCAGTGCTTTCACCTAATGGTCCGCACCGGAACACTGGAGCCGTCGCCCACCTAAATCTAATTGGAGAAAAATTTGTTATTTTGTAGAATGTACCTACAATCTTTTGTAGAGCAAATATTTCATTTTAATTTATATTGGTAATTGATATTTATCTTCGTTTGGTCTTCTTTTAATGATTCAAACCTCCTTTAATTGCCTCCCGATTCTTAGTGAACCTGTCAAATCCATGGTCCTGATGGCATTTGTTATCTGTCACAATTTAGTTATCGATTTAATTTTGTTATTAGTTCTCCGCAAGGCCTTGGGCTCCTCCCCTTGTTGTCCACTAGTTAGGGCCATAAAAGCGTTCACTGATCCCAGTCCACTAAATCAAATTATATTGAACTAGGAAAAACTTGCAAGTGTCATCTAAATAACATTGGGATATTGTTTAGAAATAGTACTCATGGTTTTGATTCGATGTTTCCAGGCAGCTATGTCCTGTGTAGTAAATCCTCCTAAGCCTGGTGAACCTTCCTACAAGCTCTACATGGAGGAGAGATGCGGAGTTTTGGACTCTCTAAAAAAGAGAGCCAAGATGGTGGAAGAAACGTTCAACTCCATTCCTGGCTTCTCGTGTCAAGTAGTGCAGGGTGCCATGTACGCTTTCCCAAAAGTGAGACATTTTTAGAATCAAAACACACTTATTTTACATCATCTCATTGATATTATAGTATGCATATATGACTTGTGTCATTATTCGTATTAATTACACATTTCATTATGTTTGAAGATGGAACTCCCGGCGAAAGCAATTGAAGCTGCAAAAGCCAAGAAACAAGATCCTTCGTCTATGTATGCATTTGAGCTTCTGGAAAGCACCGGTATCTGTATAGTGCCAGGATCTGGCTTCGGACAGCAACCCGGCACATACCACTTCAGGTAACTTATCAAGTTTATATACATAAGCTCTGTCATTTAATGAAATATAACAATTCGTTTATGACAGCCTTCATTGAAAGAATGACATTACTTAACAGTGTAAATTTTGAATAGACTGCCTAGATGAGTGGTTTTCCATTTAAAAACCCCGTAATTGCACGGGATTGATTGTAATTGATCTAGCGGTGCAGTTGAATTATTTATATTAGTACTGAAATAATTATTTATGTATCTTAATGACGATGACATCAAAAGTAATTTATAATAGTCATTTATGGGCCACTTTAATATTACCTCTCTATTTATTCCATATAGTAGCTTAGTGTTCAACTAATCTAACTATTTCAACAATTCACCATTCCTATCCTAATGTGCTATTAGTGTAAACCTTATAATAACCCCAAAACTTCTATTTCAGAACCACCATTTTGCCACAGCCAGAAAAACTCAGAGCGATGCTGGACAAATTCAAGGAATTCCACTTGAAATTCCTCGACAAGTATCAGTAAATGAATTGAAGTTGAAAATATACGTAAAAGACCGCACTCGAGCCCTACATTATTGTAGTACCTATAATATAATTATTAAGTTCTGCACTTATTAATTTATCCAATAAAAACGCGTTGCTCCTTCATGGTATATTATTTTAACGATTATTGTGATATTGAGTTGTTAAAGAGAATAATTTTCACACCAGACAAGGCAATCTTGTACCTGAGGTTCGATATTTTTTAGATGTATTGCATTTATTTTTTCAACCTATTTCTTCAGTACTGTTGATTGATATGTTTGTTGTATAATATACGGTCGAATTTATGAAAACACCCACGGATTTAGTTAAATATAGAATTTATAATGACAGAATACCTCTACCTTGTATTTCTGACTCCTGGGTTTTCTTTTTAATCTTCATCTTTCTCTAGTCCTCAAATCAAGTGGATATTCAGGTAGTGGAAACGCATTTGAACGTAATAATATACAGTACCTATGAGATTTGTGATCCTGGGATGGACAGAAAGATATAAATGAAAATGGTAATCATCCTCTGGAATAACATTTCAGAATTCATAAAACCAGGGGCCTGTTTCATAAAGCTACAAGTGACAAATTACAAGCCAATTTTATGTACAAGTTGTAAAAAATGAGTGTACAAGCGTTTCATAAAGGTACCTACAAGTGTAGACTTGCAATGCACTGTGAAAATTAACAAGTGTACAAGCGAATTTGGACAAGTTACAAGTGTTTCCCCTTCATTTTGAACAAGTCGTTGTTTTACAGTTGTACAAAGTGGCCGATTTTTAACTAACGTCCATTCACCTGTAAACTTATTATTTTCCAGCGATTAGTTGACAATGTTTCGGTGTTTACTATGTGGGAATCATCTTCTGCTGAAGAATGCAGACAAGAAAGAAGCATTCAGAGTAGAAGAAACCAAAGATTTTCTTGGCCCCGAATAAACGCTCATTTCGTGGATATTTTTGAGTTTAACGAGAGATTTAAGATGTCTTCCGAGACCCTTGAAAGATTCAAATGCTGCGTGACCCAGTGCAATTTTTCCTGATCAGGTATTGAGGAATCTCCCCGTCATTGAAAAACAAAGTGAAGTGTGAAGATCATCTCGAAGTTACAGATGACATTCCTAACCCTGTAGCATTAAGGAGACTTGATGCCATAAGCTCCTGCGCTGACAGACTGGTGAGTCATCAAGTGAATGGAGCAAAAATCTACATTTTATCAGATAGTCAAGCAGCCTTGAAGGCACTAGCTCCTTTCACCATCTCATCGAAGCTGGTGTGGGAGTGCTTGACTAACCTCAAGACCCTTGCCAGGAATAGTAAGGTTACCTTGTTGTGGTGCCCAGGGCACCAGGGGATGGAGGGGAATGAACAAGCTGACGCTCTTGCTAGGAAGGGTGCTGCTTCTCTCCCTGTGGGCCCAGAACCCTTCCTGGCCACTACGGAGAGCTTTCTCCTCGGAGAGCTCACCAAATGGGAGAGTAAGAAGAGGACTGCCCACTGGCTCCATGTCAAGGGCCTGAGGCAGGCGAAACAATTTATTCACTTCTCTAGGAAGAGAACTAAGGAGCTGCTCAGCCTGGGGAGAAGGGAGCTGCGTATGGTTGTGGGGCTCTTAACTGGGCACTGCCCACTTAGATACCATCTCCATACAATGGGCAAATCAGACTCCACTCTCTGCCGCTTTTGTGGGGCGGAAGACGGCGAGTCATGTGGTCTGCCATTGCCCTATATTGGCAAGACATCGCTTTCTGAATTGGGGCAGAACCTCCATCGATCCCCAAGACATTAAGACGGGGGAGATTAAGACTCTCCTCACTTTTGCCAAAACGTGGTGGGGAAGGATTGACTTCCCAGCTGTGGTTGGCATTGGTGATATGGCGCCAGTGGATATGGCTGCGACCCAGTAACTTACCGAGTGTGGAGCACTCGGGTCCCAGGTAGTGCCCGATGGCGGGTAGGAGTGCCGGAACCAGGCAGATAGTGCTTGGTTTGGCAGGCCTGTCGGTATCGGGCAGATCTTGTGTCTGGGATGGGGAGGAGCTACAACCTTCTCCAGCTACAATAGGCCATTGCGGCCTCAGTGGCTTAAAAAAATAAAAATAAATTAAAAAAAAAAAAAAAACGCTCATTTCGTGGATATTTTTGAGTTTAACGAGAGATTTAAGATTTTTGAGTTTAACGAGAGATTTAAGATGTCTTCCGAGACCCTTGAAAGATTCAAATGCTGCGTGACCCTGTGCAATTTTTCCTGATCGGGTATTGAGGCATCTCCCCGTCATTGAAAAACAAAGTGAAGTGTGAAGATCATCTCGAAGTTACAGATGACATTCCTAACCCAGCAGCATTAAGGAGACTTGATGCCATAAGCTCCTGCGCTGACAGACTGGTGAGTCGTCAAGTGAATGGAGCAAAAATCTACATTTTATCAGATAGTCAAGCAGCCTTGAAGGCACTAGCTTCTTTCAACATCTCATCGAAGCTGGTGTGGGAGTGCTTGACTAACCTCAAGACCCTTGCCAGGAACAATAAGGTTACCTTGCTGTGGTGCCCAGGGCACCAGGGGGTGGAGGGGAATGAACAAGCTGACGCTCTTGCTAGGAAGGGTGCTGCTTCTCTCCCTGTGGGCCCAGAACCCTTTCTGGCCACTACGGAGGGCTTTCTCCTCGGAGAGCTCACCAAATGGGAGAGTAAGAAGAGGACTGCCCACTGGCTCCATGCCAAGGGCCTAAGGCAGGCGAAACAATTTATTCACCTCTCTAGGAAGAGAGCTAAGGAGCTGCTCAGCCTGGGGAGAAGGGAGCTGAGTATGGTTGTGGGGCTCTTAACTGGGCACTGCCCACTTAATACCATCTCCATACAATGAGCAAATCAGACTCTCTGCCGCTTTTGTGGGGCGGAAGACGGCGCGTCATGTGGTCTGCCATTGCCCTATATTGGCAAGACATCGCTTTCTGAATTGGGGCAGAACCTCCATCGATCCCCAAGACATTAAGACGGAGGAGAATAAGACTCTCCTCGCTTTTGCCAAAACGTGGTGGGGAAGGATTGACTTCCCAGCTGTGGTAGGCATTGGTGATATGGCGCCAAGCCAGACTGGGGCTGCGACCCAGTAACTTACCGAGTGTGGAGCACTCGGGTCCCAGGTAGTGCCGGAACCAGGCAGATAGTGCTTGGTTTGGCAGGGCTGTCGGTATCGGGCAGATCTTGTGTCTGGGATGGGGAGGAGGTACGGCCTCCTTCTCCAGCTACAATAGGCCATTGCGGCCTCAGTGGCTTAAAAAAAAAAAAAAAAAAAAAAAAAAAAAAAAAAAAAAAAAAAAAAAAAAGAAAAAACGCTCATTTCGTGGATATTTTTGAGTTTAACGAGAGATTTAAGATTTTTGAGTTTAACGAGAGATTTAAGATGTCTTCCGAGACCTTGAAAGATTCAAATGCTGCGTGACCCTGTGCAATTTTTCCTGATCGGGTATTGAGGCATCTCCCCGTCATTGAAAAACAAAGTGAAGTGTGAAGATCATCTCGAAGTTACAGATGACATTCCTAACCCAGCAGCATTAAGGAGACTTGATGAACTGATTAATCATTTCCGCTGAATGAAGGAGAAACACCATTTCGACGCTTGCATACGAGTCTGCAACACATTGGGACATTTTATGTCTTTAGTTGCAGACTCGTATCATCAAAATTTAACAAGCGGTTGCAGTTATGTTCACAATATCAATTATTGAGAATGATCACCTGAGTGTACACAATTATTCAAATAACCATGCTCATAACTCAGCTTGCTGGCCACGCACTTCGCAGTAGTTAACATATTATGGTTGGATAAATCGAGAGCTTTCGAACGAATGAACAACGAATTTAGTGAGATGAAAAACGACGAAGTACCATTTCCCTAGCAACGACTCGGTTGTAAGCGGAAATCAAGAATATTTTCGTGAGCAATTTCCATGACGTTTTTTTAGTTTATGTGCCATAGCAAAGACATAAAATGTCAAAAACTAGATTCTAGAGCCACTCAGCTGATCTGGGATCGGTCAGTTGTGTTCAGAAGTCCCTCAAGGGCCCACATACCAAATCTCAGAATCGTGGGATCATTAGGGAAAAAACTGGACTCTAGAGCCACTCAGCTGATCCGAGATCGGTCAGTTGCGTTCAGAAGTCCCTCAAGGGGCTACATACCAAATCTCAGAATCGTGGGATCATTAAGGAAAAAACTGGATTCTAGAGCCACTCAGCTGATCTGAGATCGGTCAGTTGTGTTCAGAAGTCCCTCAAGGGGCTACATACCAAATCTCAGAATCGTGGGATCATTAGGGAAAAAACTGGATTCTAGAGCCACTCAGCTGATCTGGGATCGGTCAGTTGTGTTCAGAAGTCCCTCAAGGGCCCACATACCAAATCTCAGAATCGTAGGATCATTAGGGAAAAAACTGGATTCTAGAGCCACTCAGCTGATCTGGGATCGGTCAGTTGTGTTCAGAAGTCCCTCAAGGGCCCACATACCAAATCTCAGAATCGTGGGATCATTAGGGAAAAAACTGGATTCTAGAGCCACTCAGCTGATCTGGGATCGGTCAGTTGTGTTCAGAAGTCCCTCAAGGGCCAACATACCAAATCTCAGAATCGTGGGATCATTAGGGAAAAAACTGGATTCTAGAGCCACTCAGCTGATCTGGGATCGGTCAGTTGTGTTCAGAAGTCCCTCAAGGGGCTACATACCAAATCTCAGAATCGTGGGATCATTAGGGAAAAAACTGGATTCTGGAGCCACTCAGCTGATCTGTAATCAGTCAGTTGTGTTCAGAAGTCCCTCAAGGGCCCACATACCAAATCTCAGAATCGTGGGATCATTAGGGAAAAAACTGGATTCTAGAGCCACTCAGCTGATCTGGGATCGGTCAGTTGTGTTCAGAAGTCCCTCAAGGGGCTACATACCAAATCTCAGAATCGTGGGATCATTAGGGAAAAAACTGGATTCTAGAGCCACTCAGCTGATCTGGGATCGGTCAGTTGTGTAAAGAAGTCCCTCAAGGGCCCACATACCAAATCTCAGAATCGTGGGATCATTAGGGAAAAAACTGGATTCTAGAGCCACTCAGCTGATCTGGGATCGGTCAGTTGTGTTCAGAAGTCCCTCAAGGGCCCACATACCAAATCTCAGAATCGTGGGATCATTAGGGAAAAAACTGGATTCTAGAGCCACTCAGCTGATTTGGGATCGGTCAGTTGTGTTCAGAAGTCCCTCAAGGGGCTACATACCAAATCAACGTCATTTCTGATGGTCATAATCATCGTTGTGGCCACTTGGGACAATTTTCGTGAGCAATTTTCGTGAGCAATTATTTTCCGTGACGTTTTTTTAGTTTATGTGCCATAGCAAAGACATAAAATGTCAATATCCGATTATGCGAGCCATCGGAATAAGTTGAAATCGAATACACACTTTCTCGACTTTTCAGTTTATAATTTGTGTGCCTTCCAATCATTACACCTTGTCATGTACGATAAACATCCTATCGTTTACTTAACACCGTTTTTATGTTATGATTTGCTGACAAAACTTCAATTTCAGCATCCTGCTTGGCGTTGTTCATTTCGTTTGTCCCCTCACGCCATTTTGGTTTATTATTTCCAATAATAAGCCTATGTGATCGTATAGCAAACAACAAAACGCTTGCATACGAGTCTGCAACGCATTGGGACATTTTCAGGTGTTTACCTATTGCTTTTTACCTCACTGTAGGATTTTATAAACTTTTAAGGATTTTACAAACATGTTAAGAGTTTATTCATTTTATGTCTTTAGTTGCAGACTCGTATGTGTTACAGACTCGTCTATTAAAATGATTACCTATTAAAATGATTTGACCACCTCTTCACAAATCAAACCGTTCTCGCAATATTCGGATCACCTGCCATGAATCAAATCATCGAAACACCAGCTCAACGAAATCATCAGAAATTAACAAGCGGTTGCAATCATGTTCACAATATCAATTATTGAGAATGATCACCTGTGTGTAAACAATTATTCATATAACCATGCTCATAACTCAGCTTGTTGGCCAAGCACTTCGCAGTAGTTAACATAATATGGTTGGATAAATCAAGAGCTTTCGAACAAATGGTCAACGAATTTTGTGGGATGAAAAACGACGAAGTACCATTTCCCTAGCAACGACTCGGTTGTAAGCGGAAATCATCAGAAAACCAACCGTAACGTTACGTGACAGTTTTTTGTGCAATGTGCCAGGGCAAAGACATGAAAATGTCAAAAATTTTTATAACCCCCCCTCAAACTTTGTCACTTTACGTTTCAAGGTGCGTAGAATCCAAATTTGAAATGTCCGTCCGCCGTTCGGGCCATAAAAGGCCTAAGAATTGACTTAAAAAACCCGTTCTTTCGCACATAGACTCCATTTGGGGTCTAGTCAGTCCTAACGTTTAACCATCCCGATCGCTTTACTCGCATAGATGCTATGGGCCAAAAACGGGCGAAAAAGTGTCTTTTTCGATGCTTTGAGTGTTAGACTTAGGGCACGCTGGGGGGTGGAGTGAGAGGAAGAACAGAGGTGGATACTAGAAAAGAGACTGGCGAAAGCCCCAGAGCATGCTGGTTACTACAGCTGGCTATCTGATTCAGCAATAATAAACCATTATGTAATAATTTGCAGCGTTTTTCTTTTCTGCTACACTTGTAAACTTAGCTTCTACAAGTGTCACTTTTCTACACTTGTACTCTTTGTTTTGGTGAAACACTTGTTCTAGTTTACCGTGCATTACAAGTACCTGTACTTGTTAACTTGTAACTTGTTTTATGAAATAGGCCCCTGATGTAATAGTCACTATTTAATAGTCAGATCGTCATCGTTTTTCCCATCAAGGGAGAAATTAAAATGCTTGATTTACACTTTAAAAATAGAATAAAATGTTATTTCCACGGCTTTCTTCATTATTGAGTTATTTGTTGAGGCTGGACTAATTTTTTTCTCTCCTTCGTTCCTCCTAATTTACGTTTTTTGTGTGGGAAATTAAGTACCTTCAAAACAAGGTGTATCACTTTATCCTCAATCATTCGACTACCCAACCATGCAAAATCATTCGGATGTACAAAGTAAAATATGAGGTAAGGAGCCGAAAATTTTCTGCCTTGAACCCTAACTTCATCCTGGAATGGATTTTCACCATTAGAGAGATTTGATGTATTTATCGATAAAGTTGCTGAGAGATTCATTTGTGTGATATTGCTGACTCAAGTCAAGTGGTTCACATCAGGTCTTTCCATTCGTGAAGATCTATTCCACGATGAACTTGGGGTTGAGGAAGAAAAATTGTCGACAACGTGCCATATAAGTCACCAATATCACGAAATTTGGCTCAAAAAGCATACGTCGGCCGAGGACTGTTGATTTGAAATTGATAGTCATTCTCTAGAGGTTGAATGAAAAGATGATGTTTTGTTGCGGTAAATTATATTGCTATTTTGGGGTATGATTAGATAGAAATACAGGGTGGAACCGGATAGTGACGATAATTTTTGTGTGTTACTCTGCATTGAAAATGTAGTAAAATGCCGCCAACTGCATATTTTTATCTCAATCCGTACTAGAGATATGATTTTTTAAACGTTTTTTCGGGAAAACCGGTTTTTTTCTTTTAAACTCGGATTTCTCCACTTTGCCTCATTCAATTTTAACTTTTGACCTCATTTTGGGAATCAAAGTTGAATTTCCAATAAGAATAGTGAACTTGGGTTCTTAAAAAGTACCATCCGAAGACCATCATATCAGCTCAAACATAGACGATTTTGAAAAAATAAAATTTCTGAAAATCTTCAAAACTTTACTTCTCTTTCAAAAGAAATCCTGGAAACTGGCGAATCTCATGAAAGCTGCTTCATCTAATACTCTTTCCAACAGTACAGTCAATTTTACTTTTACTTTGTTATTTAGGGGTGACAATTA
The DNA here is from genome assembly GCA_030762985.1 of Adelphocoris suturalis. NCBI lineage: Eukaryota > Metazoa > Arthropoda > Insecta > Hemiptera > Miridae > Adelphocoris > Adelphocoris suturalis. The sequence goes on along the minus strand of CM061040.1, from coordinate 171,659,291 downwards.
TGTTTTAATGTTGAAAAATGTGGAAGAAATTGTTGGTTTTATCGAAAAAATGGTCCTCTATGACCCTACGAGTATGGGGTCGGTTTCTACGTGATTTTTCACGCTGGATCGAATGGTAACGCTTGCTGATCTCTCTAACTATGATATAATCGAGTTTTACACTTTAATTAAACTAGTTTTACCCCATAACACACAAACATTTAAGCGTAACAAACAAACTAAAAATTTATGAGTTTAAGTGTAAAACTCGGTTATAACGGAGTTGGAAAGACCTGCGAACTAAGGAATTGCCATTCGATTCAGTGTGAAAAAATAGTAGAAACCGACCCCATACTTGTATGTTCATAGAGGGTCATTTTTCGAGAAAACCATCGATTCAATGAAAAATACCACATTCTTCAACATTAAAACATAATTTTCTCCCCTAAATAACAAAGTAAAAGCCCAATTGACTATACCGCTAGAAAGCGTATTAGATGAAGCTTTTTTCGTGAGATTTGCCAGTTTCCACGATTTTTTTTTGAAGTGTAGGTACCTAGCAAATTTTAAAAGATTTTCAGAAATTGTATTTTTTCAAAATCGTTTATGTTTGAGCTGCTGTGAAGGTCTTCGGATGGTACTTTTCAAGAACCCAAGTACGTATATAGGAAAGTCAACGTTGATACCAAAGGTCAAAAGTTGAAATTAAATGAGGTAAAGTGGGGAAATTTGAGTTTAAAAAGGAAAAAACACGATTTCCTCTAAAAAAAAAAAAAAACCTTTAAAAAATCATATCTCGAGGATGAATTGAGATAAAAATACCTACGCGGATAGAGGCATTTTACTACATTTTTTATGGAGACTAACCCAAAAGAATTTTCTTCACTTACCCGGTTCCACCCTGCATTTTTTTGAGGTTTTTAACTCTTCTTCTTGGCCTTTGTTAATTTGGAGTGAGTCTTCTGAAAGTGATACTGTAATTAGTTAGTTAATTTAGGGTATGAAATCTACATAGTTGCCGGAGATGTCTAGTTGGACGTAGTAAATTTTCATTGTTCGCCTGTTATACAATCTGAAGTTCACAAAGAGATTTTTTAATGGGAAATATGTCTTTTTTCACAATAATATGTGTCATAAGGGAAGCATGAGTCTTTAAACGAAAATTCATGTATTTTTTGAATTTCAGTACTACATTTTTAGTTGGAAGAACTGAAACGAATTGGTTTTCGTACAGGGAGGGTACTGGAAGAAGGTGGTACGATTCATATTGCATTTCATTGAATACGACTATTTCCAAAAAGTACACAATTCCGGCGTTATTTAAGTTGCAGTTGAAGGACATGAGTTTCTCGATTTCTGAGATATGTTTTCGGGTGAGGTCAGGGATTATAGAGCTCCGAAAGGTTTTGTAATTCTATCACTAAGTCGTCAGAATGAATAATGCTGGGGTGAAATTGCTTAAATTTTACAGAATGTTACTGAATTTTCGACGTGCTGGATTATTCGTAGTATCAAGTTGGCTAGCATGTTAGTGGTATGATCTCTGTAAGCATTGAATTGTATACAGGGTGATTCCCTTGCAGATGCAAAAAAAAAAAAAAAAAAAATTGGGTGAAACTACATCAAAAATGGAGTAAAATGCCGCCAAACGCACATTTTTGTCCAAATCCGTACTCGAGATATGATTTTTTAAAGGTTTTTTTTTCCAGGAATACCGTGTTTTTTCATTTTAAAATCGGATTTCTCCACTTTGCCTCATTTAATTTTACCTTTCAACCTTATTTTTGGTATCAGCATTAAATTTCCTATAAGAATAGTGTACTTGGGTTCTTAAAAAGCACCATCCGAAGACCCTCACATCAGCTCAAACATTGACGATTTTGAAAAAATAATATTTCAGAAAATCTTTAAAACTTTACTACTCTTTTAAAAAGAATCCTGGAAACTGTCAAATCTCATGAAAACTGCTTCATCTAATATGCTTTCCAACGGTATCATCAATTTTACTTTTATTTTGTTATTTAGGGGAGAAAATAATGTTTTAGTGTTAAAAAATGTGGGTTTTTTCAATGAAATTGTTGGTTTTCTCGCAAGATGACCCTCCATGAACCAATGAGTATGGGGTCGGTTTCTATGTATTTTTTCTCGCTGGATCAAATGGAAACTCTTACAGATCTCTCAACTACGTTATAATCGAGTTTTACTCTTTAATTAACCAGTTTTTACCCCATAACACACATACATTTAATCGTAACAAACAAACTAAACATTTGCGATTTTAAGTGTAAAACTCGGTTATAACGGAGTTGGAGAGATCTACAAATGTTACCATTCGATACAGCGTGAAAAAATACATAGAAACCGACCCCATACTCGTAGGTTCATGGAGGGTCATCTTTCGAGAAAACCAACAATTTCATTGAAAAACCCACATTTTTTAACATTAAAACATAATTTTCTCCACTAAATAACAAAATAAAAGTAAACTTGATTATACCGTTGGAAAGAGTATTAGACGAAGCAGTTTTCATGAGATTTGCCAGTTTCCAGGATTTTTTTTGGAAAAGTACTGAAGTTTTAAAGATTTTCAGAAATTTAATTTTTTCAAAATCGTCAATGTTTGAGCTGATGTGAGGGCCTTTGGAAGGTACTTTTGAAGAACCCAAGTACACTATTCTTATAGTAAATGTAATGCTGATTCCGAAAATGTGGTCAAAAGTTAAAATTGAATGAAGTAAAGTGGAGAAATTCGAGTTTGAAAGGGAAAAAAACACGGTTTTCCTGAAAAAACCTTTAAAAAATCATATCTTGAGAACGGGTTGAGATAAAAATATGCAGTTGGCGACATTTTACTCCATTTTGGATGTAGTTTCACCCAATTTTTTTTTTTTTGCATCTGCGAGGGAATCACCCTGTATATAGTAGGTTGAGTCGTTATTCAGAGTTATGATTTTCTTTTTTAAGTTTTATGTACGAACACCCTAGCCCGCACATTCCCTGTAAATTTCATCCAAATCGGATGGAAATTGTGGAAATTAAGCTCGTTACAAGGATTTCACGTTCGCTCATGCGCAGGAGCTACTAATGTCACGATCATCTTGAAAGTAATGTGGAATGCTCAAATTGTCTTTTCCTAACTATCCCTCGAATTTGAGCGAGATCAGACGACTAGGGCGTGAGAAAATGATGCTTGGTTGAATTTACGTTTGCGCATGCGCAGACTGGAGTATTGAGTTGGGAACAACGAAACTGATAGGGAATTGTCTACTTCTTAGCCCGCACGTCCCCTGTAAATTTCATCCAAATCGGATGGAAATTGTGGAAATTAAGCTTGTTACAAGGATTTGCGGACACACACTCACACAGACACGGAATCAAAACTTGTTCAAAATGGTGTAAAACGTAAAATTCGAGTGAGGATTTTGATTTTGGAGACCAAAAATTATTTTTCTCCCGAAAGTGAAAATAATGTTTCCGCTACCTATAGGTAGACTCGGAAGCAATACATAACACCAAGTGGTCAATCCCTTAGTAAAAATTCAGGTTAGTTGGACATTTTAGGTCAAAATGATGTGTATGTTTTGATGGTATGGATGCTCACAAGCTCGCATTGTCTCACCACGCTGTAATAACGATCGGACCAGTTTGACAGTTAGGTACCCTTGTAACGGGGCCACCGGACCCGTTCGACATCACCCTTCTCGCTATTTAGGAGGGAATTCTTCTTCAGCGGGAGAATCGTTCGACATCTATATCTATACTATTTTATAAAAACGAAACTCCGTCTGTCTGTCTGTCGTGGCTATGCACGGCCAAACAGCTGAGTGGCGGGAGTCTACGAGTGGAGGGATCTTCTTGGATTTCTCCGGAATAGTGTATGATAAGCAATTTTAAATTTAATGCGCGCTTTTCCCCGTTCTTTTCAACTTCTGCGCTTCCAATACCCCTCTAAACAGCCGTCGAAAATTGCGGGAAAATACCGGTTTCGTAGGTTTTAGTACGAGGAAGACGACGGCTTGACCGGATTGCGAAAAAAGTATCGGGAATTGCGTGAAAAAAATGAAAAAGAGTACGGACCCGTTTTCCCGAAAATTCCGACGAAAAACTTCGTTTTGTTCTCATTAAAATTGACCCCTTGTAGAGACGTTTTTTCGGGACGGTGTTTGCGGGCGAAATACAGTTTTGATTCCACCGAATCTGAATCCGAAATAGAAAAAAGTGACGAGAAGTTGGACAAAATGGGAGGGGAAGGGAGGCGAAGCGAGCCCAACGCAGGCGAGAAGGCCCTCCTCTGGTCTTTGCCTTCGAACCTTATCGGCACCCGTTTGAAAGACGGGGAAAAGTATAGCCCTTCTACGCAGATAAAATAATGGCCTATCTTCATTAAATGTATAAAACTTTTCGTGGTTCCACGTAGTTGCATAAGATTTAATTTGCTTGTAAGAATTTCCAACAGAAAAAAACATCTGCCAAGTTGGGTGGGCAGTATAACTTCCTCACGCGAGCAAAGCGAGTAGCATCCAGTACAGACGTTAAAACTACCCTTAGTGATCTACCGTTTCCAATCATTCACCAAGTCCCACTCGACAGTAAAAGACCATCGCATCTATACAGCCACACCTTGCGAGTGAAGCGAGAAACTTAATGGGATGGTCCGGGCATTGGCGGATCTAGAAACATTTTTTGGGGGGTGCCATTTAATCTCAAATATCCCAACAATTTTGTTTTTTCTAGCTCTATAAATAAATAAAAGACTGTTTTAAATTTGATTGTAAAATTAACAATTATTTATTTACAATATACTTTTATAATTTAAAATTTGCAATTTACAAACATCAAGTTTTGTGCTTTCTGTTTAAATGATAACATTGAGTCGTCTTGCTTTTTGTTTGGCCAGTGACCATTCAGATTCTAGAGGGTACCTCCGAGAGGCCCTGTCAGCTCTAAAGTTCTCGGAAGATGAAATATATGTTGCCCGAATAAAGAGATCATGAAGTTCACACCACTCCCAAAGTTGGCACGACACGTTTAAAAGGTCACTTAATCTTATGTGCCCTGTCTATTTACACAGGCAATGGCAGTTTTGTTGTCTGAACGCACAAGAATTTCGGTATTCCTGAGATTCTTTGCAAAGTGCTGTGCCGCTAGGAGAACTGCTTTGAGTTCTAAAACGTTAATGTGGAGCTGGCGATCCTCGGTTGACCACCAACCGCTCACTTCCTTGTCGCCTGATACAGCTCCCCAACCTGTTAGGGAGCTGTCAGAGTCAAAGGACACGGAGAATTGATCTCTGCGTAAGCTATCAGATAGAGAAGGTAACTTCTTAGACCACCCCCTTAAATCAGGTACAATGGGATTTGGAACTGGTATTGATGCTTCATAGTTGTTTTCGTTTGCAGTGAGGGCCTTGATTTTTTCTCTTTCCAGTGTCTTAACATGAATCCAACCATATGGTGTGGCCGGACAAACAGAAACCAGAAGACCAATGATTCCAGCGAATTCTCTAATAGAGAAAAACGGTTTTTGAAGAAAGGAGTCCACCAACGACTTAATTTTGTCTTTTTTGTCAATTGGTAAAGTAATTGATAATGTGATTGAATTAAATTCAAAACCTAGAAAGGTAAAAACTTGAGATGGGGTAAGCATACTCTTAGGAAAATTAACACGAAACCCCAAATTTTGAAGCAGATCAACTAATAATTCGCAATGTGAAGCGCAGGAATATGGTGAATCAGATAGAATAAAAAAATCATCTAAATGATTTACGCACGTAATACCTCTAGAGCGGAGATATACTAGTACAGGTTTCATTAATTTTACAAAGGAGTATGGGGCAGAAGATAACCCAAAGGGTAGGTAGCGAAATTGCCATAGTTTTCCATTCAGAGTGAATCTAAGGTATTTCCTATCCTCAGTTCGAACCTTAATTGCATAATTGGCATCAGATATATGTATTGGCGGGAATCGGGCAAATTAAATTAAACTTGTACAACAAATTGTAAAACAGCACGAATGAAAATTGAATCTTTGAACTCAAACGGGACACTCGAATATTTACTGTCCTGAGCTCTAATGAGTGATTTAGGAAAACTGATTTTTAGGTGAAAAGCATTGGCAAAATTAATATGAACGAGTTTCAAATTCATCTTTAGTTTCGATAACAAAAAATAACCAAACAAAAAAAAGTCTACAAAAAGGTGCATAATAGATGAAACAATGGGATTAAATACTTTTCGAATTTAAAGAGCGTGGCACCCGGTTGAAAATGTTGAAAACGGATTCGATTTGGACATTTTCAAATCATTATGGGAAACATATTCTGAAGTCATTTTAAACTAAACATAAAAACCATTAAAAAAAGAATTTTTGAAAAAAAAAAAAAAAATACTTTTTGTGGGATTTGGGGGGGGGGGCATGGCCCCCCTTGGATCCGCCACTGGGTCCGGTGGGGCTTGTCCCCCCCGGCTGGACGTGGAGGAGAGTGAAGCGAGCCGGAGCGGCTAGTTAGATATAAGTTCGGATTTGTTGTTTGCCACGACATTGGCGTTCCTCATGAGTGAGCGCTTACGGATGACTGTTTGAAAATTGGGGCTGAAGTTGAGGCTTTTGAGTAGGTGGTTGGTGTTGTGGGGTTGCCTGGGCTTGATGAGTAACAGGACGGGGGATGGACGCATGGTGTTTGTTGTTGAAGGGTTGGGTTTTTTAAGAGGAGGTTTATGATTGGAGGTATGTTGAGATTTGGGATCACCTAAACTGGTCATACACGATAAAGCCGTCTCAATGTTGGGGTGCTGTCGGGCGCGTAAAATATTCCCAAGGGGTTCCTTCAAATGAAGGAGCAGACACCTCAAGGCTAATGTGGAATAATTACTAACTAAAATTTGAGCATGAATTTTCGAAAAAATGTTATGCAGAAATCCGTTTCAGGCTATTCTGAATCATATTCTGAAGTTTAACGCTTTTTTTATGTATGTACATATGTATGTATGTGTCATTCCAGACGATAACTGTCCGTAGAATTGTCCTAGAAACTTCAATCAAATTTTAAAATGTTAAGGACACAAAACGAAAGTTCAAGTTCGTTGGCCAAAATGATCGGATTACATCTTCGGGTTGAAATTTTCAAAAATGTAGTCAAAAATTTCAAAATAGCCTGTTTTTTGCAATTTGTTGTGCGAAATAATTTTTTCAGCATACTAACATGTGGTATATTCGGAATCAGCGTAAAATTTCCTATAAGAATACGTAGGTATCAAGTTTTCAAAAATTTCAAAGTTGAAAAATCAGTCAAAAATCGGTCGTTCGCTAGTTGTAAAAATCGGTAATATTTGCATGAAACATTGTCCAAATTCAGATTGAACTACTCTTATGGAAGTATCCCTGTATAACCAATCCTAGAACCATGCTGTTTAAAACGTAGATAGTAGGTGCTTGTTAAAAAAAAAAAAAAGTAATCACAACTGATGAGTTTACTCTGTGAAATATTCCGTCCTCCGATTCTCTCGGTCGCTCTCTTTAATGTTTTACGCTCAACTGTTTTAGGACTTGATGTAGCTTTAATACTGACTGTGGCTTAGAAAATATCAGCCATGAAAATGTTTGTCTATCAAAATCATAAACTAAAATTTCTCTACACGACCAATAGCGACTGGAATGACGAAGATTTCTTCAAAAATTGGGGTCATGCTGCATGACTGGACTTTTTTTATTCTACCATAAAATTTGAATGGGGTTTCGGCATCAGACTGTCACATTTCCACCATCTCGATACATAATGTATGGAGATCTCCACGATTGGTATACGCGTCTAGAAGTGCGTCCTTTATTTTGCCTCCGAGTCTGCAAGGCAGCGGAAGCTTTGTTTTCACTTTCGAAATGAAAAAAATGTGTGTGTGCTCCAAAATCAAAATTTTCCACTCGCATTTTGCGTTTCATGGCCTCCTGAACAAATTTGGTTTTGTGTCTGTCTGTCCGTCCGTCTGTCTGTCCACATTTCCTTGCCACAGCCATAACTTCCCCAGTTTTGGTGAGATTTCAATGAAATGTTCAGGAATAGTGTGGATTTAGCCCTAGATGGTCTCTAATCAGGTTCATCATGACTGAATCAGCGGTACGCTCAGCGTATGCGTGAACGTAATTTCATTATTGAAGTCACGTCAACATAATGTTGTTGAAACTATCGGCCTCGTTAGTGTTATAAAATTCGGCTACCAACTTTCCTGTGATATTAAGAAAGGGGTGGAGGCCCTCCGGTTCCTCTGAATATCGGTATGACATCGGTTGTTTCTGGAATGTTGACCGCGCCCGGGGCACCAGGGACGTTTTGAAGCCTATCCAGTGCTTTTTGAAGGGCTGATGGGTGACTAGTTGCTCTTCCATTATCACGGGGAGGATAGGAATTATTGAGTTGCTAGGTTTACTGGGTTGATGGTGGTGTGATTTTGAAAGTTTCGGAATTTTGGTAGTGTTTTACAAGAAAATGTACCTACCTAAGTTTAAAAACTCTGCAAATTATTACACAAAGGTTTATTATTTATGTATTAGACAGCCCTTCTACGTAGATCTCTGGTCCATAATTATTAAACGCCGCTTATATTATATTTAGTATCGGAACTCGGAGCTTCGGACCTCACTAATGGGTTCAATCCATTACTGCTGCGGAATCTCACAATTTTACGCTTTTTAATATAGTTGATAAACAAAACAATTTATTACCAAGTCATCTTTCCAACACATAAAAGTGTTACCTGTACTGTATATTGATATCATCTAATTGGTCAAATTTCAAAAAATTTGCTGACAAAATCACTGAAAATGGCTAAGAATCTTTAAATTGATATTTTTTAGCATAACATTGGTCAAATAAAGTTTATCAACTATGAAATAGAACATTCAAAAATTTATGTACGAAATTATGCTAAAAACTTGAACTTCATTAAATTTTGTTTTAAAAAATCTATAAAATTGCAAAAAATAGCCTAAAATCCAAAATCTCTTTTTGAATAGAAGAGTATCATTTAGAATACTTTTTTTTTCCATAAGATTAATAGCTAATATTTTCTTTTCACTCATAGATCTTCAATTTCTATACAACTTGAAATATACGAAAAAAAGACACTTTTTCACCTATTTTTGGCTCATAGCACCCATGAGAGTGGAGCGATCGAGCTGGCGAGAAGTTAGGACCAACTAGACCCCAAGTGGAGTCTATGTGCGAAAGAACAGATTTTTTAAGTCAATTCTAAGGCCTTTTATGGCCCGGACGGCGAACGGTGGACGGACATTTCAAATTTGGATTCTACGCACCTTGAAACGTAAAGTGACAAAGTTTGAGGGGGGTTATAAAAATTTTTTGCTATACGATCACATAGGCTTATTATTGGAAATAATAAACCAAAAAAGGCAAGATTAAAACATAAAAATTGTAATTCAAATAATATCAGAATAGTCTTAAATATAACTTAAGTATGTTATAACGCAGAGTGTCTCGGCGGTAAGAGAAGTAGATGTCTGTGTGTGTATTATCTGTTCTAGGAAACTGTATAAGGCTGCTCCCATCGTGAGGAACGTGCTTGTGGGCAAAGAAAGTCCAGAAAGGTAGAGGTGAAGAAAACGTTTCGCTCAAAGATTTGCGCAAAAAATATTGTCGATACTGGAATGGAATTTTTGCCAATGGATGGGTGCAGAAATCGACAGTTCACAGCATCAAGGTTTACAAAGTGTTGAGAAATGTGTGCGATGTCCGAAAATCTCGGTCTTGGGTGCGCACAAGCATATAGGAGTCGTACGATGGGCGTGTGCGATTTCCGAAAATGATTAGGGCCATGTCATACGAGCGCTATTGCCGTCACGCAGATGCCGTCGAGATAGCGCCGGAAAAAGTACATGTCATACGTGACGGCATATGCGTCGCGTTGATGCCGTCCCGCCAACGCCAGGTGCCTGTGTCATGGGCCATACCAACTAGTGCCCACAACCAGCGGGTGCCTGGGCAGGACAAGAACAACAACAACAACCGAACGGGGAGTTGATTGTGGGTGATAACTGGCCGATTGCTTTGATATCGGAATACGACGAAAATTGGGTCGGCCGGCCCCGTGTCGCCGAAAAGTGCAAGGAGTGCAAAATGTAGAGAGAATAATTAAAAAAATTATAAGTGGCAAGGGCACCTTTTTTCTGTTCATTCGTGGGAACGATCGGAATAGAGAAAGTTCGTCACATCTAACAGTGAATTTTTCTTAATCAAAAACCTATATTTCCCCCAGTGTATTGAGATCGTCCCAGCTGGCGCAGTCGAATATTCGAATCTACACGATTTCCAGGTAAGTCTAGGAATAAATTTACTATTTTATTAAAGTTAAGAAGCATTTAATAAGTGAAAACCTCGACCACGTGGGGAACTTAGGTTCTAATAGAGAAATAACTACACAGGTCTCAAGATAGTTTTCACTAGTTTGAAGCTTGGCTAATTGCGATTCACTGTTTTGTTGTCCTATAGATTAATAAGAAAAACGTTCGGGTTATAAGTTGGTTTCGTTGCTACACCTAGAAACATCACGAATTCACGATCCGTTACTTAACAATATAATTACTTTGGGTAGGCACAGAAGTGGAATATTTTACGTACCCACAGACCTATTTGCGTGATTTGAAGTTCATCTTGTTTATTTTCGAATAATCTTTCCTCTCCTAATCCATTTTACTCCAAAAAAAAATTCGCACGAGCCCACTGTTCAACTAACTAGCTTAGTATTGATCATTTAGAGCTACTTTAGATAACTAAATTTCATAGTCCGGTTTCTTATTTCATTTTCACGCTGAATTCTGTTTCGGGCTCACTCCCTTCCCTCGTTCAGAATCAGTCTTTCTTTTTGTGGGAAGTGTTTTACCGCCGGAATCCCAGTGCCTGTTTCCGAGAATTAAATAAAATAGAAATGAGCAAGGGATCTCAAACTAGTGTGGGCAAAATGATCGGAAACCTACGAAACGCTCTGCATTTCAATAAGCAGACGATAAATGGTAAAGAGTCTAGCTCTGCGCCCCAACCAATGGAGTTGACGTTGGAGAATGGGCCGTATCTAGAACCTAGGATTCCTAACAGTTTTGACCCTCTAATGCAACAAAATAGCTCGTTGCCTGCTAGTGGCGGTAATCCCTCTGGTCAGCCCTCTGAATATGACCTTCTACAGAGGACACCAGAGATACCCCCTTCTCTTCTACCCAATACAGTGGCGGGTAGAAATGATGATGACATGGCCGCTGCAATGAGGTCCCTGGAAGTAAGGGTCGTATCGTTGGTTGCTGAGGTATCTGATTTGAGAAGGGCGTTAGATTCCACCCGTGTCAATGAGGCAATGGTTGAACAGTTATTAGACAACCAGACCTCATTAATGGAAACCATGACATTCATTTTTGATAGCATGGCAGGGCATGCAACTAATGTGAGGTTGGTCAGGGAGTCCACCGATAGAATCGAGGATCTCCTTTGTCGAAGGGAACCTGAAGACCCAGGCAATCACCAACAATTGGGTCAAGGGAACCCGGAAGTTAAGGAGGATGTACTACCGAATGAGGAAGGATGGCCGCCCATACAAGGCACAAGTACCCCCCATCTAAAACAGAATAGAAGGGTGACCTGGGACGTGCCACCACCATCCAACCTAACATTTACTACGAAAAACCAATCAGGTAGAACCTGTGAAGTACAACCACCCTCTAATACCACCTCATTGGCACATACAAAAAAATATCCCCAGTCCCCACCAGGATACTTTGCCACATTTCATAGTTCCACTATGAGAAACGATACTTGCCCGGCCCAAAGTGAACATGAAATCAGCAACTATCCGGAGCTCTCAGAGCTAGGTATGAAGTTGCGAAATAAATTACCCACATTTGGTGGTGGGAAGAGTGAGAAGCTGGAGGACTTCATCCGTTCACTGGCGGATGCTGGCAAATTGTATCGTGCTCCGGCCTGGTTCTGGGTACAAATAGCCCTAATGCAGTTGAGGGGGAGTGCCCGGACCCGGCTGGAAGGGCAGATTAAACAAGGGATGGTGAGTAGTATGGAGGAGTTTGAAGGGGAACTAAGAAGACATTTCGAAGGCCCTCAGACACGTTCATACTACACGTCAAAACTTCACTCTGTGCAACAACAGAAGGGTGAGACTGTGGAGGCATATGGGGCTCGGGTCAGGGAGCTTATGATGAAATGCGTAAAAGATCCCAATAATCCAGCTCTAGTGGAACAGGCTGAGGAAAACGCAATTTCTTCATTCTGTAAGGGCCTCACGGCAGAGCTGGTGTTACCAACCTTGCAGAGTCAGGCTTCAACATTAGCTGAAGCCATTGACTTTGCATCCAGCTACAGGACCCACCTTGATATGGCTAAAGCAGCTAGTGCCAGAGATCAGCGCAACCAGGTGTTAGTAACCACAGCCTCACATAAACCTATAACACCCACACAAACCAAACCACCAACACCCAAGACTGAAAAGAGGGAACCCGAACAAAGCGAACACTTTAAAACGGACTTTAACAAACAAAATTCAAAGGGGTACAACAGGGGAGTAGGTGTCAGCCAATGGAGAAATAGCTTCCAAAAAAGGAACAACTTCCACAGAGGGCCTTACTGCCATGTCTGTGGTGCACAAACACACTATACCAACCAGTGTGATTACCGACATGGGGGTCCTAAAGCAGGTCAAAGGATCCCACCTGGACCTGCTACAGATAGAAGTTCAGATAGAGGAAGTGAAAACCCCAGTACTTCCACAGCCCCAAACGAACAGCGAGGAGCCCAACAGCAAGGGACATAACCCAAAAATGCCTGAAAGACTCCAACTTGATCAACGACCCGGAACACTCAAAGAAGGACACAGAAATTGAAAGACGGACTAAAAATAAAATAAAAAATGTTTTAAAACACAATTCCTCCCTAGCAAATTACTTGGGCTGGAGTGAGAAAAAAGAAAATGAAAGAAATAGAAAAACTAAAGTGAAATTAGGTGGAGCCCCCCTTTTTTCGGTGAATGGTAGGGTAGGCTCTTCCTGGGGAATAATTATTGTGGATACAGGATCCCAAATCACACTAGTTGATCCATCTGTGTGTGAAGGACCTTTTGAACCCCTTGACAATATAGTAATAGTGGGACTGGGATCTCAACCCATTCAACCTCTAGGTGCAACAACTATAGAAGTAACTATAGAGGGATGTGAGCCATTCATGGCCTATGCAGCTGTTTGTGCTCTCGGTGGTAAGGCTCTGATATTGCTAGGATGTGATGTGCTAAGTGAGAGGGAAGCCATACTTGATGTAAAACGGAAAATTGTCAATTTGTATGGTTCACCCATAAAAGCTCAGACACAAGAAGAGGGAGCAATATTTCCCAATAGAGAATCAGATCATGAGTCCCACACAGAGTACAACTCAGTATACGCTGTGTTGAAAGAAGAAGTGGTAATACCACCAGGGTCTGCTGTGATACTGCCACTTGAGGCACGCACCAGCACCGGTGTAACACCAATCACTAGCACAGTACTCTTTACTCCCAATAACAAAAACACCCCTGAAGTGTTAGCATACTCCATGAGTGATGCTAGGAATGCTGTGACAATGGCTTGCAATTTAACACACCAAGTCATAATATTACCACAAGATAAATTAATGGGAAAAATCGAACCTTATGTTCCAATAGAAAACAATAGTGTAACCTGTCTGATTACTGAAACGAAAACAGAGATTGAGCGCACAAAGGCACTAAACAAAGAATTATTAGAGAAATTAGAACATTTACCACCTGCACAGCAGGAGAAGATAAAGAGCGCCCTCCTCGAATACCAAGACATATTCAGTTTTGAAGGATTCGATAACCTTGGGTGCACAGATTTAGCTCAGCACCAGATAAACACTGGGGATCACCCTCCTATACGTGCACGGCCCTATAGAATTGCTCATGCCCAGAAACCTATAATAAGGCAGCTCATACAGGAGCAACTGGACCAAGGAGTAATCAGAGAATCAACCAGTGCATGGAGTTCTCCTGTGGTGTTGGTGCCAAAAAAGAGTGGCTCAGGTTTGAGGTGGCGAATGTGTGTAGATTACAGAAAACTAAATGCCATCACTGCACCTGAGTTTTACCCTCTACCACGTGTTGAAGAACATCTTGACAAGATGGGTAAATCCAGATATTTCACAACCTTGGACCTTAAATCAGGATACTATCAGTGCCCCATTTATGACAAAGACATCCCTAAATCGGCCTTTGTCACTGATGAGGGCTGCTATGAGTACCTAAGACTTCCATTTGGGTTGCAGGGAGCTCCAGCCACCTTCCAGCGCCTAGCTATGAGTTTAATTAGGCGACTAGGATCACCCAGAGCCCTATGCTTTCTGGATGATCTGATTCTTTTTCATCACGATTTTGAAACACATATCCAGGAATTATGCCAACTTCTAGGGATACTCAGAGAGGCAGGCTTAACCCTACACCTTGCAAAGTGCAACTTTGCTAGACATGAAGTCTCATATTTAGGCCATGTGGTGGATGCCAATGGAGTGCACCCCGACCCTAAGAAGATTCAGGCAGTGTCAGAATTCCCCCCACTCAAAAACATGAAGGATGTTAGATCTTTCCTAGGACTCTGTTCCTATTATAGGCGCTTTGTACCCAATTTTGCAGGAATTGCTAAGCCACTTACAGATTTGACAAAGAAAGACATACCATTCAACTGGACAGAAGCTTGTGAGGCAGCATTTGTGAACCTAAAAACTCGGCTCATAAATGCTCCAATACTAGCATATCCCGATTTCACAAAGCCTTTTATCCTAGCCACAGACGGAAGCAAGGAAGGCTTGGGGTGTGTTCTGAGCCAAATGGACGGTAAAATAGAACATCCTGTTGCTTATGCCTCCCGCCGCACAACAACAGCAGAATCCACCTCATATTGTGCCACTGAATTGGAATTAGCTGCACTTGTATATGGCGTAAAACAATTCCACCATTATTTGTGGGGAGTGGACTTTGTTGTTTACACTGACCACCAAGCCTTGAAATATTTAAATACGCATAGAGACTTAAATTCCCGCCTCACACGATGGGCATTACAGCTGAGTGAATACAGATTCTCTATAGTTCACAAAGCGGGTAAATCTCATGGCAATGCAGACGCCCTATCCAGAGTCTTGGCTACAGAAGTCCGTTATCTTCCTGTGATCACTAATGATGAAATAAGAGGAGAGCAGGAGGTAGATGAGGATACGAGAAACCTGATTACCAGAAAGAACTTCAGGTATTCTAAAGATAAACTCATCTGCAAGGATACTGTGGATGGTCTTAAAGTGGTGGTACCAACGAAATTAAGAGAGAAAATACTACAGCTCTTCCATGACCTTCCTCAAGCAGGTCATGGGGGCAACAAGAAAACACTTCTAAGAGTCCAAGAGCAGTTTTGGTGGCCTGGCATGAAAGAAGATGTTAGGAACTGTGTCCAGTCCTGTACCTCATGCAGCTAGAGAAAATATTATGGCAGAAAAACCGCTCCCCTCGGAGACTTTTCTGAACCCTCTGAATGTTTCTCTCAAATTAGTGCCAATATAGTGGGACCACTCCCCTTAACACCAAGGGGACATAAGTACTTCCTCTCAATAATTGACCAGTTTTCTCGCTATGTTGACTTCTACCCATTACCCGACCACACCGCTGATTCAATTTCAAAAGCATTCTTACAACATTTTGGCAGAGTAGGAGCACCATGTCAGATTCTCACTGACCAAGGAGCAGAGTTCAGTTCTGAGCTTATTAGCCACTTCTGCTCTTTCTTCAAGGTAAAGAAGGTTAGAACAACAGCCTACCATGCCATGGCTAATGGACGGGTCGAGAGAATTCATAAAACTATGTCCAACATCCTTTCCCACTATGTATCAGCAAATCAAGCTAACTGGGATGAGTACCTCCCCATCGCACAAATGGTCATCAATTCACAGAGCCATGAAGCCACCAAGTACTCACCCTTTGAAGTTGTATTTGGGAGAAAGATGCGACTCCCTGCAGCAGAAGACATGAATCTGGGTGAGGATGTTGAACCTTACGTTTTCCATGTGGAAAAATTGCGAGACACTTTGCAACAAATATGGAGTCAGGTACAGGCTAATCAAACAAATGCCACACAAAACATGGCAAAACAATATAATAAAGGGGTAACAAGAAGGAGTTTCCATGTGGGTCAGTGGGTCTACCTACATGATCCTGTGCTCAAAACAGGAAGAACAAAGAAATTCTCCCGACCATGGAAGGGCCCATACTTAATCACTGAGGTTCCCTCTAAGCTAAACGTGATAATCATTGTTAGAGGAAAACCAAAGAGGGTACATATTAACCGAGTAAAGCCGTCCATCAGAAGGAAAAGCACCCTCCTTCCTCAAGCAGTGAGGGGGAGATCCCCTGAAGGAAAAAAGAATCAAACTCCCTCAACTCCAGTGAATGAAACTCCTATGATACCACAACAAAGTTCGCCCTTATCAGAAAGTAATGTGAGGAGACAAATAGCTCAATCACGAGATCTGATGCCCCTCACATATCTTGAAGATGAGGACATGTGGTGGGAGGAACCAAAATTGTTGGCTACTCCAGAAGCTCAACATGAAGAACGGCAGGCAGGATTAGATGAAAGTCCTGCTTGGCTTGGCTGGGATTCAGCTGGTCAGAGTCCTCATTCAAGCCAGCATGTTCCATACCATTCAACCAGTACTGCCCCATATGACACCCCTAGACTGGTAACTCGCCCCTATAAT
Organism: Adelphocoris suturalis; assembly: GCA_030762985.1. Classification (NCBI taxonomy): domain Eukaryota; kingdom Metazoa; phylum Arthropoda; class Insecta; order Hemiptera; family Miridae; genus Adelphocoris; species Adelphocoris suturalis. The sequence goes on along the minus strand of CM061040.1, from coordinate 171,642,520 downwards.
ACAAGGGGAAGAAAAATAAATTTCAGGAAACTGGCTGCTGAAACTGACTCAGATTCAGATAGCAGCTGATTCATAGTGCAAAAATTATGTATATAAATAGTCTATTAATGGGATACTAATTTAGTACTTATTGAATTTAATTCAATAACTATTTAAACGTGCAATAATGATAAAGATTAACATAGTGAGCAATTAATTAATTAGGTTACGAAAATCAAAGGCATTAAACGTCTAAGTTTGAATAATAGCAATCATGTCACTGAGGTATTTAAAAAAAAAAAAAAAAAAAAAAAAAAAAAAAAAAAAAAAAAAAAAAAAAAAGGGTACAAAAACTTTATAGTAAATTTTGATAAAATTTAAGAAGTAGTGATGTATTTACTTAGGGGAAATATAATAATCTAATTTACAATTTCAGGAAATATAAAATAAGTCTTTTGATACTGGTGTAATGAAATAATATTTGGAAGTTAATGGATTTCCTCATTTCACAGATTTAAAAATGAAAACGTTGCTCCTTATAACCAACATTTTCGTGGTCCCAATAATGACAGGAATCGGGTTGAGTGGAACGGGAGAACCTCACCAAGGAGTTCTGTTTGAGGACAACATACGGTCCAACATGCTGAGCTTGGTTGTGCTCTACAACTTCCCACCCAGCAGGACCTTGCCAGTAATTTCCATCCATGAAAATGTATTATATTTTTGTTTTCTAATTTTTTTTCCAGGATCCACAATAGTATGCATTTCTCACTTTCCAGGAACAAACTGTTTTTTTTTTATATTTATACTTACATTTTTATCAACCCTTCAATAATATAATTTAAATAATAATTCCTGACTATATTATACAATTTGTGTGTGTACTAATCAACATTACAAATTTCAAAATTTAGTATCAACAGCTCAGTCACCAGGAGGCGACTTCCAGGTGGCCAAGGGGGGGAGGGTGTACATTTTATTTGTTTATGTGTTAAGACCCTCGCTTTGCATGCACCCCTGCTTAATATTTCCCCAGTACAGAGTAAATAATACCCCGGGGTAAGTGTCTGTTATGTGTGTGTTACCGGTAACCGCAGCTGCGTTAGTATGTAAGACAATATCCCTTTATTGAATTTATTGGTATTATAGATAATTTAATTTTCAGTTTTAACCAACATTTTATTTTGTTTCTTAGACAATAATTGCTCACTATGGAAAAGACTGAATACTGTTAAATGTTTATGTATAACATATAATATAATGAATAATAATGAATAATGCTAATAAGGGAAAATATATATAACAAAATAATAATAATAATAATAAGAAAAAAAAAAAAACATATAATAAAATAATAATAATAAGGAATATATACATATATATATATATATATATATATATATATATATATAATAATAAAATAATAATGTAAAAAAAAAAAAAAAAAAAAAAAAAATAATAATAATAACTTATTTCAATTGTCTTATTGAACTATATAAATTCATAAATTGTAGTTGAATTTTAAATTTAAATTTTTATAAAAAAAAAACAGGTCCCTTGCCACTAGGGAAATTTCGACCAAATGTATTCAAAATTATCTTCTTTTTTTTCAGCTTAAACTACTCCTTGCACTAGTCCCTTGTCCCACACACAGCGGCTGGACGAACAACTCTTTCCCCCCTGGACGACCCAATTAGTAGTTGGAAACCCTTGGATGAGCAAAAAGCTGGTGTCACCTATTATACTCCCCAAAGAGTGAGTTCTGCCCAGGCCAATGAAGATCTATGGGACTAAGAGGATGAATGGACCAACAAGGACAAAAAACCTAGACCTGGCCACACAGCTCGAGGACTAGCTGGGAATTGTTGTCGGGGGTGATGTCATGGGCCATACCAACTAGTGCCCACAACCAGCGGGTGCCTGGGCAGGACAAGAACAACAACAACAACCGAACGGGGAGTTGATTGTGGGTGATAACTGGCCGATTGCTTTGATATCGGAATACGACGAAAATTGGGTCGGCCGGCCCCGTGTCGCCGAAAAGTGCAAGGAGTGCAAAATGTAGAGAGAATAATTAAAAAAATTATAAGTGGCAAGGGCACCTTTTTTCTGTTCATTCGTGGGAACGATCGGAATAGAGAAAGTTCGTCACATCTAACAGTGAATTTTTCTTAATCAAAAACCTATATTTCCCCAGTGTATTGAGATCGTCCCACCTGTCATACGTAGCGTCTTCCGGGCGCATTTGCCGTCGCGGCAATTATGCTATTACCCAGATGGACACCATCCAGTTAGGTTGTATCAGCTTTTTGCACATTTTAGATACATATGAAGAGTATTATCGGAAGAATCTAAGACGATGGGGAACCCATCCTGTGCTTTCTTCTCGTTTGTCGACAGGACAGTTTCATCTGATGTTCCAGGAACACAGGAAGTATGAAGATATGCAGTTTGAGATGCAGTTTTTCAACTAAATAAATAAATGTTTCCGTATCAAACATCGTATCAAATATCGTAATGATCACTCCAAAGGTGTTCCAGTTGTTCTGCCAGTGCTCACGCGGCAAATGCGTCCCCAGTCGAAAGCCCCAGAGCATGCTGGTTACTATAGCTGGCTATCTGATTCAGCAATAATAAACCATTATGTAATAATTTGCAGCGTTTTTCTTTTCTGCTACACTTGTAAACTTAGCTTCTACAAGTGTCACTTTTCTACACTTGTACTCTTTGTTTTGGTGAAACACTTGTTCTAGTTTACCGTGCATTACAAGTACCTGTACTTGTTAACTTGTAATTTGTTTTATGAAATAGGCCCCTGATGTAATAGTCACTATTTAATAGTCAGATCGTCATTATTTCCAAGGCTTTCTTCATTATTGAGTTATTTGTTGAGGCTGGACTAATTTTTTTCTCTCCTTCGTTCCTCCTAATTAACGTTTTTTGCGTGGAAAATTAGGTACCATCAAAACAAGGTGTATCTCTTTATCCTCTAATCATTCAACCCAACCATGCAAAATCATTCGGATGTACAAAGTAAAATATGAGGTAAGGAGCCGAAAATTTTCTGCCTTGAACCCTAACTTCATCCTGGAATGGATTTTCACCATTAGAGAGATTTGATGTATTTTTCGATTAAGTTGTTGAGAGATTCATTTGTGTGATATTGCTGCCTTAAGTCAAGTGGTTCACATCAGATCTGTGACAATCTTCCGATTGTCGTGATCAAAATTCTTGGATTTGTATAGTATATTTCAATCTTTTGGTATAATTAGCGAATTTTTGAAGAAAATTAAGCTATTTCTCTCGCCTCAAAATTTGTAGAATGTGATTTTTTGAAAAAAAAGTTTATGCAGAAATCCGTATCAGGCTATTCTGAATCATATTCTGAAGTTTAACGCATTTTTTAAATGTATATATGTATGTGTCATTCCAGACGATAACTGTCCGTAGAATTGTGCTAGAAACTTCAAACAAATTTTAAAATGTTAAGGACACAAAACGAAAGTTCAAGTTCGTTGGCCAGCATGATCGGATTACATCTTCGGGTTGAAATTTTCAAAAATGTAGTAAAAAATGTCAAAATAGCCTGTTTTTTGCGATTGGTTGAGCGAAATAATTTTTTCAGCATACTAACATGTGGTATATTCGGAATCAGCGTAAAATTTCCTAAAAGAATATGTATCAAGTTTTTCAAACATTTTCAAGTTGAAAAATCAGTCCAAAATCGATATAATCTAAGATTTCTTCAAAAATTCGCTCGTGGGGTCATGCTGCATGACTGGACTTTTTTGGGGTTCAGTTGAAATAATTAGAACAAGATTTCGATCACTGGGATAATTTATTACGCTTTTAGCGAATTTTTGAAGAAAATTAAGCTATTGCTCTCGCCTCAAAATTTGCAGAAATCCGTTTCAGGCTATTCTGAATCATATTCTGAAGTTTAACGCATTTTTTAATGTATATATGTATGTATGTGTCATTCCAGACGATAACTGTCCGTAGAATTGTGCTAGAAACTTCAAACAAATTTTAAAATGTTAAGGACACAAAACGAAAGTTCAAGTTCGTTGGCCAGCATGATCGGATTACATCTTCGGGTTGAAATTTTCAAAAATGTCAAAATAGCCTGTTTTTTGCGATTTGTTGTGCGAAATAATTTTTTCAGCATACTAACACGTGGTATATTCGGAATCAGCGTAAAATTTCCTATAAGAATATGTATCAAGTTTTCAAAAATTTCAAAGTTGAAAAATCAGTCAAAAATCGAAATAATCGAAGATTTCTTCAAAAATTCGCTCATGGGGTCATGCTGCATGACTGGACTTTTTCTATCTAGCCTGTCGGTTGATTAGTTTCTTATATTCACTTCTTTTAAAGATGAAAGAAATACCACAGGAGAGAGAGAGGTATGTGAGATAGCAATGGGTTAGGTATTAGTATAAACGATAGGAGTTTATATAATATTATTGCTATTAACGCAAAAGATAAGAGAGAGGGACTCACCGTTCTGAAGGTTCAACAATGATTTGCCTCCCGCCATCGTGGGCGCTGGTACCCCCAGGGCCCACGACGTTCCATTGAACGAATCACCGTAACAGTTTTCGATAGCTGTTACAGATCTTTCCAATAGTTGAGATCTATTCCAGGATGAACTTGGGGTTGAGGGAGAAAAATTGTCGACCACGTGCCATAAGTCACCAGTATCACAAAATTTGGCTCAAAAAGCATACATCGGCCGAGGACTGTTGATTTGGAACTGATAATCATTCTCGACCGTCCATTAAAGGTTGAATGAAAAGATGATGTTTTGTTGCGGTAAATTATATTGCTATTTTGGGGTATGATTTATAAGGAATTTAGGTGCCCCCCCCCCTCCCCCCAGAGGTGCAATGGGGGCCTTAATCCTCATAAAAAGGTAGAGGAGAGTAGCAGGCATCCCGTCAGAGAGATACCACCCCTAGTCATAGCTTTTAATGAGCCATGTTCGGGGAAGGTTGATATTCCTGTCACCAGAAAACCATCCGACGCCAAACCAGCTGTCTAAAACGATCGAGAACAGCGCGTCTTTCCCATTGATTCCTCAACAGGACGCCGACAACGCTATCTCTGGAGCTCTGACGGGAGCTTGATGGACCTCTCAGGAGGTAACTCTGTTACAGATTAGATAGAAATACAGGGTGGAACCGGATAAGTGGCGATAATTTGTGTGTTACTCTGCATCGATGAAGCCAAATACCTGGGCATGACGCTAGATACCAAGCTCAGGTGGCAGGAACATGTCAAAAGGGAGAGGTGCTCGCATTGAAACTTGAAAGGATGTATTGGCCAATCGGCCGACGATCCACCATGACCATTGGTAAGAAGCTGCTTCTTTACAATCAAGTACTCAAGCCAGTTTGGATGTATGGAGCGCAGTTGTGGGGCTGCACAGCTCCGACCAATAGACAAATCATTCAAAGTTTCCAGAACTCTGTACTACGATGTATCACTGATGCGCCGTGGTACTTTTGAAATGAAGCACTCCACCGTGAACTTCATGAAGTGGACAGTGTGGATGAGGTGATCCAAAAGCGAGCAACGGCTCATCTTGCCATACTGAAAGATCATGTGAATGAGGAAGCTGTAAAGCTCCTGGATGTGCAAGATGTAACTCGACGCCTTAAGCGTTTGAAAACGCATGAGCTTGTGTAGGAAGTGAATGTGATATGTTCGACAGACAAGGGACAAAGTTATGCATCTTAGGTTCTGAATAGTGTTTTGTAGTAATATAAGTCAGATTTATATTATTAATGAGATTACTTGGTGCAATAAAAGCTTTAAAAAAAACTGCATCGAAAATGTAGTAAAATTCCACCAACTGCATATTTTTATCTCAATCCGTACTTAAGGTATGATTTTTTAAACGTTTTTTCAGGAAAACTGTTTTTTTCTTTTAAACTCGGATTTCTCCACTTTGCCTCATTCAATTTTAACTTTTGACCTCATTTTGGGAATCAAAGTTGAATTTCCAATAAGAATAGTGAACTTGGGTTCTTAAAAAGTACCATCCGAAGACCATCATATCAGCTCAAACATAGACGATTTTGAAAAAATAAAATTTCTGAAAATCTTCAAAACTTTACTTCTCTTTCAAAAGAAATCCTGGAAACTGGCGAATCTCATGAAAGCTGCTTCATCTAATACTCTTTCCAACAGTACAGTCAATTTTACTTTTACTTTGTTATTTAGGGGTGACAATTATGTTTTAATGTTGAAAAATGTGGAAGAAATTGTTGGTTTCCTCGAAAAATTGCCCTCTATGACCCTACGAGTATGGGGTCGGTTTCTACTTAATTTTTCACGCTGGATCGAATGGTAACGCTTGCAGATCTCTCCAACTATGTTATAATCGAGTTTTACACTTTAATTAAACTAGTTTTACCCCATAACACACAAACATTTAAGCGTAACAAACAAACTAAAAATTTATGAGTTTAAGTGTAAAACTCGGTTATAACGGAGTTGGAAAGACCTGCGAACTAAGGAATTGCCATTCGATTCAGTGTGAAAAAATAGTAGAAACCGACCCCATACTTGTATGTTCATAGTGGGTCATTTTTCGAGAAAACCATCGATTCAATGAAAAATCCCACATTTTTTAACATTAAAACATAATTTTCTCCCCTAAATAACAAAGTAAAAGCCCAATTGACTATACCGTTAGAAAGCGTATTAAATGGAACAGTTTTCATGAGATTTGCCAGTTTTCAGGATTTTTTTGGAAGAGTAGGTACCTAGCAAAGTTTAAAAGATTTTCAGAAATTGTTTTTTCAAAATCGTTTGTTTGAGCTGATGTGAAGGTCTTCGGATGGAACTTTTTAAGAACCCAAGTACGTATATAGGAAATTCAACTTTGATACCAAAGGTCAAAAGTTGAAATTAAATGAGGTAAAGTGGAGAAATTTGAGTTTAAAAGGAAAAAACACGATTTCCTCTAAAAAAAAAAACCTTTAAAAAATCATATCTCGAGGATGAATTCAGATAAAAATACGCGGATAGAGGCATTTTACTACATTTTTTATGGAGACTAACCCAAAAGAATTTTCTTCACTTACCCGGTTCCACCCTGCATTTTTTTTAAGGTTTTTAACTCTTCTTCTTGGCCTTCGTTAATTTGGAGTGAGTCTTCTGAAAGGGATACTGTAATTAGTTAGGTAGTTAATTTAGGGCACGAAATCTACATAGTTGCCGGAAGTAAATTTATTTTTAGCGAATTTTTGAAGAAAATTAAGCTATTGCTCTCGCCTCAAAATTTGTAGAATGTGAATTTTTGAAAAAATTTTATGCAGAAATCCGTTTCAGGCTATTCTGAATCACATTCTGAAGTTTAACGCATTTTTTTATGTATGTATGTATGTATGTATATATGTATGTATGTATGTGTCATTCTAGACGATAACTGTCCGTAGAATTGTGCTAGAAACTTCAAACAAATTTTAAAATGTTAAGGACACAAAACGAAAGTTCAAGTTCGTTGGCCAGCATGATCGGATTACATCTTCGGGTTGAAATTTTCAAAAATGTAGTCAAAAATTTCAAAATAGCCTGTTTTTTGCGATTTGTTGTGCGAAATAATTTTTTCAGCATACTAACATGTGGTGTATTCGGAATCAGCGTAAAATAAGAATATGTATCAAGTTTTGAAAAATTTCAAAGTTGAAAAATCAATCAAAAATCGACAATGCCGTTCGCTAGTTGTAAAAATCGGTAATATTTGTTCGAAACAGAGACTACAGTTTGTCTGTCAATTTCTTGCTGTGGGATACTAGATTCGAATGCAACTGACTTTATATCACTCGTAATATAAAGCCTCATCATCGATTGGCTGTGGAAATACGTTTCTTTCATATGACGTCGGTATGTTATTTTATTTTATGTCAAGATTTGATGATAGGTATGATGACTGTTAAGATTTCAACTGCCTTCAATACTGACCACATTGGACATCGAAATCTATGAATATTTACCTACATTTGTCTTTAAATCTACAAGATTAGTTTAATAATAATAAAGTATGAGTACCTCCTAATTATTTTTAATAATTTGATTCCATGTTTGTCTATCAAAATCATAAACTAAAATTTCTCTACACGATCAATAGCGACTGAAATGTCGAAGATTTCTTCAAAAATTCGCTCATGGGGTCATGCTGCATGACTGGACTTTTTCACAATAATATGTGTCATAAGGGAAGCATGAGTCTTTAAACGAAAATGCATGTACTTTTTGAATTTCATTACTAAATTATTAGTTGGAAGAACTGAAACGAATTGGTTTTCGTACAGGGAGGGTACTGGAAGAAGGTGGTACGATTCATATTGCATTTCATTGAATACGACTATTTCCAAAAAGTACACAATTCCGGCGTTATTTAAGTTGCAGTTGAAGGACATGAGTTTCTCGATTTCTGAGATATGTTTTCGGGTGAGGTCAGGGGATTATAGAGCTCCGAAAGGGTTTGTAATTCTATCACTAAGGCGTCAGAATGAATAATGCTGGGGTGAAATTGCTTGAATTTTACAGAATGTTACTGAATTTTCGACGTCCTGGATTATTCGTAGTATCAAGTTGGCTAGCATGTTGGTGGTATGATCTCTGTAAGCATTCAATTGTATACAGGGTGATTCCCTCGCAGATGCAAAAAAAAAAAAAAAATAAATTGGGTGAAACTACATCAAAAATGGAGTAAAATGCCGCCAAACGCACATTTTTGTCCAAATCCGTACTCGAGATATGATTTTTTAAAGGTTTTTTTTTCCAGGAATACCGTGTTTTTTCATTTTAAAATCGGATTTCTCCACTTTGCCTCATTTAATTTTACCTTTCAACCTCATTTTCGGTATCAGCATTAAATTTCCTATAAGAATAGTGTACTTGGGTTCTTCAAAAGTGCCATCCGAATACCCTCACATCAGCTCAAACATTGACGATTTTGAAAAAAGAATATTTCTGCAAATCTTTAAAACTTCACTACTTTTCCAAAAAAATTATGGAAACTAGCAAATCTCATGAAAACTGCTTCATCTAATACTCTTTCCAACGGTATAATCAATTTTACTTTTATTTTGTTATTTAGGGGAGAAAACTATGTTTTAATATTAAAAAATGTGGGTTTTTTTAATGAAATTGTTGGTTTTCTCGAAAGATGACCCTCCATGAACCAACGAGTATGGGATCGGTTTCTATGTATTTTTTCTCGCTGGATCAAATGGAAACTCTTACAGATCTCTCAACTACGTTATAATCGAGTTTTACACTTTAACTAGTTTTACCCCATAACACACATACATTTAATCGTAACAAACAAACTAAACATTTGCGATTTTAAGTGTAAAACTCGGTTATAACGGAATTGGAGAGATCTACAAATGTTACCATTCGATGCAGCGTGAAAAAATACATAGAAACCGACCCCATACTCGTAGGTTCATGGAGGGTCATCTTTCGAGAAAACCAACAATGTCATTGAAAAACCCACATTTTTTAACATTAAAACATGATTTTCTCCACTAAATAACAAAATAAAAGTAAACTTGATTATACCGTTGGAAAGAGTATTAGACGAAGCAGTTTTCATGAGATTTGCCAGTTTCCAGGATTTTTTTGGAAAAGTAGTGAAGTTTCAAAGATTTTCAGAAATATTCTTTTTTCAAAATCGTCAATGTTTGAGCTGATGTGAGGGCCTTTGGATGGTACTTTTGAAGAACCCAAGTACACTATTCTTATAGTAAATGTAATGCTGATTCCGAAAATGTGGTCAAAAGTTAAAATTGAATGAAGTAAAGTGGAGAAATTCGAGTTTGAAAGGAAAAAAACACGGTTTTCCTGAAAAAAACCTTTAAAAAATCATATCTTGAGAACGGATTGAGATAAAAATATGCAGTTGGCGGCATTTTACTCCATTTTGGATGTAGTTTCACCCAATTTTTTTTTTTTTTTTTTTTGCATCTGCGAGGGAATCACCCTGTATATAGTAGGTTGAGTCGTTATTCAGAGTTATGATTTTCTTTTTTAAGTTTTATGTACGAACACCCTAGCCCGCACATTCCCTGTAAATTTCATCCAAATCGGATGAAAATTGTGGAAATTAAGCTTGTTACAAGGATTTCACGTTCGCGCATGCGCAGGAGCTACTAATGTCACGATCATCTTGAAATTAATATGGAATGCTCAAATTGTCTTCTCCTAACTATCCCCCGAATTTGAGCGAGATCAGACGACTAGGGCGTGAGAAAATGATGCTTGGTTGAATTTACGTTTGCGCATGCGCAGAGTGAAGTATTGAGTTGGGAACAATGAAACTGATAGGGGACCATCTACTTCTTAGCCCGCACATTCTCTGAAAATTTCATCAAAATCGGATGGAAATTGTGGAAATTAAGCATGTTCAAGGATTTGCGGACACACACTCACACAGAACAAAAACATGTTCAGAATGGTGTAAAACGTAAAATGCGAGTGGAAATTTTGATTTTGGAGACCAAAAATTGTTTTCTCCAGAAAGTGGAAATAATGTTTCCGCTACCTATAGGTAGACTCGGAAGCAATACATAACACGAAGTAGTCAATCCCTTAGTAAAAACGCTGCAAATTATTACACAAAGGTTTATTATTTATGTATTAGACAGCCCTTCTACGTAGATATCTGGTCCATAATTATTAAACCCCGCTTATAGTATACTTAGTATCGGAACTCGGAGCTTCGGACCTCACAAATGGGTTCAATCCATTACAGCAGCGGAACCTCACAATTTTACGCTTTTTAATATAGTTGATAAACAAAACAATTTATTACCAAGTCATCTTTCCAACACATAAAAGTGTTACCTATACTGTATATTGATATCATTTAATTGGTCAAATTTCAAAAAATGTGCTGACAAAATCAATGAAAATGGCTAAGAATTGTTAAATTGATATTTTTTAGCATAAGATTGGTCAAATAAAGTTTATCAACTATGAAATAGAACATTCAAAAATTTATGTACGAAATTATGCAAAAAACTTGAACTTCATTGAATTTTGTTTTAAAAAATCTACAAAATTGCAAAAAATAGCCTAAAATCCAATATCTCTTTTTGAATAGAAGAGTATCATTTAGAATACTTTTTTTTTTTTCCATAAAATTATTAGCTAACATTTTCTTTTCACTCATAAATCTCCAATTTCTATACAACTTGAAATATACAAAAAAAAGACACTTTTTCACCTATTTTTGGCTCATAGCACCCATGAGAGTGGAGCGATCGAGCTGGCGAGAAGTTAGGACCAACTAGACCCCAAGTGGAGTCTATGTGCGAAAGAACAGATTTTTTAAGTCAATTCTAAGGCCTTTTATGGCCCGGACGGCGGACGGCGAACGGCGGACGGACATTTCAAATTTGGATTCTACGCACCTTGAAACGTAAAGTGACAAAGTTTGAGGGGGGGTTATAAAAATTTTTTGCTATACGATCACATAGGCTTATTATTGGAAATAATAAACCAAAATTAAGGTTAGTTGGACATTTTAGGTCAAAATGATGTGTATGTTTTGATGGTATGGATGCTCACAAGCTCGCATTGTCTCACCACGCTGTAATAACGATCGGACCAGTTTGACAGTTAGGTACCCTTGTAACGGGGCCACCGGACCCGTTGTCACCCTTCTCGCTATTTAGGAGGGAATTCTTCTTCAGCGGGAGAATCGTTCGACATTTATATCTATATCTATTCTATTTTATAAGAACGAAACTCCGTCTGTTTGTTTGTCGGACCGTCGTGTCTATGCACGGCCAAACTGCTGAGTGTTGGGAGTCTAAGGGTGGAGGGAGGATCTTGGATTTCTCCGGAATAGTGTATAAGCAATTTTAAATTTAATGCGCGCTTTTCCCCGTTCTTTTCAACTTCTGCGCTTCCAATACCCCTCTAAACAGCCGTCGAAAATTGCGGGAAAATACCGGTTTCGTAGGTTTTAGTACGAGGAAGACGACGGCTTGACCGGATTGCGAAAAAAGTATCGGGAAATTCGTAAAAAAAAATGAAAAAGAGTACGGGCCCGTTTTCTCGAAAATTCCGACGAAAAACTTCGTTTTGTTCTCATTAAAATTGACCCCTTGTAGAGACGTTTTTCGGGACGGTGTTTGCGGGCGAAATACAGTTTTGATTCGACCGAATCTGAATCCGAAATCGAAAAAAGTGACGAGAAGTTGGACAAAATGCGAGGGGAAGGGAGCCGAAGCGATTAAAATAAGGAGTTAATTGTGCCCAACGTAGGTGAGAAGGTTCCCCTCTGGTCTTTGCCTTCGAACCTTATCGGCTCCCGTTTGAAATAAAGGGAAAAGTATAGCCCTTCTACGCAGATAAAATAATGGCCTATCTTCATTAAATCTATAAAACTGTTCGTGGTTCCTCGTAGTTGTATAAGATTTACCTAATTGGCTTGTAAGAATTTCCAACAGAAAAAAAGTGAGCCAAGTTGGGTGGGCAGTATAACTTCCTCACGTGAACAAAGCGAGTAGCATCCCCTACAGACGTTAAAACTACCCTTAGTGATCTACCGTTTCCAATCATTCACCAAGTCCCACTCGACAGTAAAAGACCATCGCATCTATACAGCCACACCTTGCGAGTGAAGCGAGAAACTTAATGGGATGGTCTTGGGGGGACGGCTGGACGTGGAGGAGAGTGAAGCGAGCCGGAGCGGCTAGTTAGGGCCATGTCATACGAGCGCTATTGCCGTCACGCTGATGCCGTCGCGTTAAAAACGCTCCAACCCGGCAATGGGGTTCTTATGGAGCATGTCATACGGACGCTAATGCCGTCGGCGAGTCCGCGTTAGCCGGACGCTGAGCGCTGCCAACGCGGACGGTCGCGTTAGCGAGACCCTGTCATACGGAGCGCTAGCGCCAGCGGGACGCATTTGCCGCGAGAGCACTGGCAGAACAACTAGAACACCCTGGATGGTGTCCATCTTGGTAATAACATAATTGCCGCAACGGCAAATGCGCCTGGAAGATGCTACGTATGACAGGCACCTGGCGTTGGCGGGACGGCATCAATGCAACGCATTTGCCGTCACGTATGACATGTACTTTTTCCGGCGCTATCTCGAGGGCATCTGCGCGACGGCAATAGCGCTCGTATGACATGGCCCTTAGATATAAGTTCGGATTTGTTGTTTGCCACGACATTGGCGTTCCTCATGAGAGAGCGCTTACGGATGACTGTCTGAAAATTGGGGCTGAAGTTAAGGCTTTTGAGTATGTGGTTGGTGTTGTGGGGTTGCCTGGGCTTGATGAGTAACAGGACGGGGGATGGACGCATGGTGTTTGTTGTTTAAGGGTTGGGTTTTTTAAGAGGAGGTTTATGATTCTAGGTATGTTGATCACCTAAACTGGTCATACACGATAAAGCCGTCTCAATGTTGGGGTGCTGTCGGGCGCGTAAAATATTCCCAAGGGGTTCCTTCAAATGAAGGAGCAGACACCTCAAGGCTAATGTGGAATAATTACTAACTAAAATTTGAGCATGAATTTTCGAAAAAATGTTATGCAGAAATCCGTTTCAGGCTATTCTGAATCATATTCTGAAGTTTAACGCATTCTGAAGTTTAACGCATTTTTAGCGAATTTTCTTAGAAAATAAAGCTATTGCAATGGCTCCAAAAATGTTAAAATAAAAATTTTCAAAAATTTTCTTCATCGAAATCAGTTTTGAGGCATTCTGAAATGATTCCTGGATTTTAACGCTTTTAGCGAATTTTTGAAGAAAATTAAGCTATTGCTCTCGCCTCAAAATTTGTAGAATGTGAATTTTTGAAAAAAATTTTATGCAGAAATCCGTTTCAGGCAATTCTGAATCATATTCTGAAGTTTAACGCATTTTTTTATGTATGTATATATGTATGTATGTATGTATATATGTATGTATGTATGTGTCATTCCAGACGATAACTGTCCGTAGAATTGTGCTAGAAACTTCAAACAAATTTTAAAATGTTAAGGGCACAAAACGAAAGTTCAAGTTCGTTGGCCAGCTTGATCGGATTACATCTTCGGGTTGAAATTTTCAAAAATGTAGTCAAAAATTTCAAAATAGCCTGTTTTTTGCGATTTGTCGTGCGAAATAATTTTTTCAGCATACTAACATGTGGTATATTCGGAATCAGCGTAAAATTTCCTATAAGAATATGTATCAAGTTTTCAAAAAAAAACCGTTCGCTGGTTGTAAAAATCGGTAATATTCTTCAAAAATTCGCTCATGGGGTCATGCTGCATGACTGGACTTTTTATATGTATATATATATACCTATATAAGTATATATATGTTTGTGTCATTCCAGACGATAACTCTCGATAGAATTGAGATAAAAACTTCGTTCTTTGGCCAAAAAATTAAGCATTTCAAAAGAAAGGATGAGTTCGTTGGACAACAATTTTTGAGCACATTAAATTGGTCAAATTTCGAAAAATGTACCCAAAAAATCACTAAAAATGGCTAAAAACGGCCAAAAAACCGTTAGATTTCTATTTTTTTGCAGAATGTTAGTCAAAACTAAATTTTTAACGATTAACTAGGACATTAAAAATTTTTGCTCAAAATTATGATAAAAAACGTACTTAAATGTCATTAACATTTGCTAAAATATCTATAAAAACTGCAAAAAAATTTAAAAATCAAAAATCCCTTTTGAATCAGTGGAATTTTATTTAGAATAAGTTGTTTGCCATAAAATTGATTTTTAACCATTTCTGTCAACTAAAATTGCTCCAATTTCAATGCAATTTAACATACTATAGTACGATAGATAGGCAGTTTATGAAAATTCGCTCATACGATCATGCTGCATGACTGGAACTTTTAGCGAATTTTTGAAGAAAATTAAGCTATTGCTCTCGCCTCAAAATTTGTGGAATGTGAATTTTTGAAAAAAATTTATGCAGAAATCCGTTTCTGGCTATTCTGAATCATATTCTGAAGTTTAACGCATTTTTTTATGTATGTATGTATGTATATATGTATATATGTATATATGTATATATGTATATATGTATATATGTATATATGTATATATGTATATATGTATATATGTATGTGTCATTCCAGACGATAACTGTCCGTAGAATTGTGCTAGAAACTTCAAACAAATTTTAAAATGTTAAGGACACAAAACGAAAGTTCAAGTTCGTTGGCCAGCATGATCGGATTACATCTTCGGGTTGAAATTTTCAAAAATGTAGTCAAAAATTTCAAAATAGCATGTTTTTTGCGATTTGTTGTGCGAAATAATTTTATCAGCATACTAACATGTGGTATATTCGGAATCAGCGTAAAATTTCCTATAAGAATATGTATCAAGTTTTCAAAAATTTCAAAGTTGAAAAATCAGTCAAAAATCGAAATAATGCTGTTCGCTAGTTGTAAAAATCGGTACTATTTGCATGAAACATTGTCCAAATTGATTGAACTACTCTTATGGAAGTATCCCTGTATAAGCAATCCTAGAACCATGCTGTTTAAAACGTAGGTAGTAGGTGCTTGTTAAAAAAAAGAAAAAAGAAAATGTAATCACAACTGTCTATCAAAATCATAAACTAAAATTTCTCTACACGATCAATAGCGACTGAAATGTCGAAGAATTCTTCAAAAATTCGCTCATGGGGTCATGCTGCATGACTGGACTTTTTTTATGTATGTATATATGTATGTGTCATTCCAGACGATAACTGTCCGTAGAATTGTGCTAGAAACTTCAAACAAATTTTAAAATGTTAAGGACACAAAACGAAAGTTCAAGTTCGTTGGCCAGCATGATCGGATTACATCTTCGGGTTGAAATTTTCAAAAATGTAGTCAAAAATTTCAAAATAGCCTGTTTTTTGCAATTTGTTGTGCGAAATAATTTTTTCAGCATACTAACATGTGGTATATTCGGAATCAGCGTAAAATTTCCTATAAGAACATGTATCAAGTTTTCAAAAATTTCAAAGTTGAAAAATCAGTCAAAAATCGAAAAACGTTCGCTGGTTGTAAAAATCGGTAATATTTGCATGAAACATTGTCCAAATTCAGATTGAACTACTCTTATGGAAGTATCCCTGTATAACCAATCCTAGAACTATGCTGTTTAAAACGTAGATAGTAGGTGCTTGTTAAAAAAAAAAAAAAGTAATCACAACTGATGAGTTTACTCTGTGAAATATTCCGTCCTCCGATCCTCTAGGTCGCTCTCTTTAATGTTTTACGCTCAACTGTTTTAGGACTTGATGTAGCTTTAATACTGACTGTGGCTTAGAAAATATCAGCCATGAAAATGTTTGTCTATCAAAATCATAAACTAAAATTTCTCTACACGATCAATAGCGACTGAAATGTCGAAGATTTCTTTAAAAATTCGGGTCATGCTGCATGACTGGACTTTTTTTATTCTACCATAAAATTTGAATGGGGTTTCGGCATCAGACTGTCACATTTCCACCATCTCGATACATAATGTATGGAGATCTCCACGATTGGTATACGCGTCTAGAAGTGCGTCCTTTATTTTGCCTTCGAGTCTGCAAGGCAGCTTTGTTTTCACTTTCGAAATGAAAAAAATGTGTGTGTGCTCCAAAATCAAAATTTCCACTCGCATTTTGCGTTTCATGGCCTCCTGAACAATTTTGGTTTTGAGTCTGTCTTTCCGTCCGTCTGTCTGTCCACATTTCCTTGCCACAGCCATAACTTCCCCAGTTTTGGTGAGATTTCAATGAAATATTCAGGAATAGTGTGGATTTAGTCCTAGATGGTCTCTTATCAGGTTCATCATGACTGAATCAGCGGTACGCTCAGCGTATGCGTGAACGTAATTTCATTATTGAAGTCACGTTGAAGCCACGAGGAAGCTTCTGTGCCAAGTGCCATGTCCTTGGCAGTGTATTAGGATACGTGGCTGAAAAAAATTCCCTTGATGCCGGGGGGGGGGGGGGGGGGGGTGAAATCGTTATTTGATTGCGGAGATGATCATAATGTTGTTGAAACTATCGGCCTCGTTAGTGTTATAAAATTCGGCTACCAACTTTCCTGTGATATTAAGAAAGGGGTGGAGGCCCTCCGGTTCCGTTGACCGCGCACGGGGCACCAGGGACGTTTTGAAGCCTATCCAGTGCTTCTTGAAGGGCTGATGGGTGACTAGTTGCTCTTCCATTATCACGGGGAGGATAGGAATAATTATTGAGTTGCTAGGTTTACTGGGTTGATGGTGGTGTGATTTTGAAAGTTTCGGAATTTCGGTAGTGTTTCACAAGAAAATGTATCTACCTAAGTTTAAAAAAAGGCAAGATTAAAACATAAAAATTGTAATTCAAATAATATCAGAATAGTCTTAAATATAACTTAAGTATGTTATAACGCAGAGTGTCCCGACGGTAAGAAAAGTAGATGTCTGCGTGTTTATTATCTGTTCTAGGAAACCGTATAAGGCTGCACCCTCCGTGAGGAAAATGCTTGTGGGGAAAGAAGGTCCAGAAAGGTAGAGGAGAAGAAAACGTTTTGCTCAAAGATTTGCGCGAAAAATATTGTACTGCGAGGAATGGAAATTTTTCCAATGGATGCGTGCAGAAATCGACAGATCACAGCATCAAGGTTTACAAAGTGTTGAGAAATGTGTGCGATGTCCGAAAATCTCGGTCTTGGGTGCGCACAAGCATATAGGAATCGTACGATGGGTGTGTGCGGTTTCCAAAAATGATTAGGTAGGTACCTGCCTATTATAGCGTACGAGGGTGTGTATTTTTCCAAAAACTATTAGATGGCGTAGGTACTAGGGTGTTTAATCCGAAAATTGAGTGTCGACAAGGGTGTTTTCTTTTAAATGTTGTAACAAGGGCTGTTGTACCGAATTTTCGCTCTGCGACTACTCCTCACTATGAGAACCCTCTATTTTCTACGATAGGTGACAAAGTGTTTTATTCTTCCAGATTTATATTAAAACAAGAACACAGCGAGTAGGAAACACAAAATTATATTCACGTTTATTTTAAACTGTCTCTAAAGCATTCATGCGTAACTAAGTCGTCAATGTGGTCATCTCTATTATTAATAAGAATGAAACTCCGTCTGTCTGTCGCTCGTGTCTATGCACGGCCAAACGGCTGAGTGGGGGGAGTCTACGAGTGGGGGGATCTTTTTGGGATTTTCCGATAGGGTGTATAAGCGAATTTAAAATTTTCTAATCCCACCCGAACCATGGGCCGTAGGGCGGGAGGGGGGTCGAAGTAATAATTAATGTGCGCTTTTTCCACTTCCCCGCTTCCCCTACCCCTCTAAACGGCCGTTGACAATTCCGGAAAAATACGGGTTTCGTAGGTTTTCCTACGAGGAAGACGACGGCGCGATCGGATCGCGAAAAAAGTATCGGGAAATGCGTCAAAAAAATGCGAGAGTACGGACCCGTTTTCTCGAAAAGTCCGCCGAAAAACTTGGTTTTTTCCGATTAAAATATACCCCATAAAGGTACGTTTTTCGGAACGGTTTTCGCGGGCGAAATACAGCTTTGGGTCCGCCGAATCTGAATCCGAAATCGGATATTGAAAAAAGTGACGAGAACTCGGTCAAATCACGAGCAGAAGCGAGCAAAGCGATTAAAATGATTCTGCCGTGGACGAGAGAAGGCTCAAGAATTGACGTGAAGGGTTCGATGTCACAACGTTGCGAGGCGAGCAGGTATGCCTACATAGGTACCTACCTTGCGAGCGAAGCGAGAGCCATTTCAAATAATAAATACGGACTTTGTCCTACACATATACAGGTATACCTTGCGAGCGAAGCGAGCAACATCCCCGAATAAACTTTTCGTGGTTCCACGTAGTTTTATCAGATTTAATTTGTTTGTAATAATTCCCAACTGAAAAAAACGTCTGCCAAGTTGGGTGGGCAGTATAACTTCCTCAAGCGAGCGAAGCGAGCAGCATCCCCTACAGAAGTTAAGCCTACCCTTAGAGATCTACCGTTTGCGAGCGAAGCGAGCAGCATCCCCTACAGAAGTTAAACCTACCCTTAGAGATCTACCGTTTGCGAGCGAACCGAGCAACATCCCCTAAATGCCATACTTTGCGAGCGAAGCGAGCAACATTTTCTACATGCCAGACTTTGCGAGCGAAGCGAGCAACATATCCTACATGCCAGACCTTGCGAGCGAAGCGAGCAATATTCCCTACATGCCACACGTTGCGAGCGAAGCGAGCAACTTAATGGGGGGTCCGGGGGGCTTGCCCCCGGCTGGACGTGGAGGCGAGCGTAGCGAGCCGGAGCGGCTAGTAATAATATAAGTAATCAAACATCCCCTCCTTTAAAGGTCTTCCCTGTATCTAACAGGTTTCACGATTTCTCGACCAGACCGTGTGTGAAGAACCGGTTCCACCCTCTTGGCCGTATCAGCACCCTGTCTGGCTGGCAACGTCACTAATGGTTGCTGAGGCTGAGAACCTTGAGTTTCTTCATTAGTCAGGAGTATTGAATTCGAAATTGGGGAAGTTGATTCGTCATTGGGCATCAAACGGATTGCTGGGTCGTTCATTCCGTTAGGAATTCTTGGGAGAGACTGGAGGTAAGGCGCCAGAATAAGATGGTATCGATTTCGTCGTACTACTGTTCCTTTCTCAGTTTCTACTAAGTAAGACCTGGGATCCGGAAGGATTTCCAACACCTTGCCATGGCGTTTGAGGTCTGTAATCCACACAAAGTCTCCACAGCGAAGTGGGTTCATCTCTTTCGCTGTATGTCTACGATTGTAGTTTTCTTTGTACCCTTCACGATACTTCTGTTCCTTCTCCCTCAAACCATCCAAGTTTAATCGAGCTTTCAGGGACTCAGTTGTCGACGGCAGTACATCTCTTAGTTTTCTTGCAAAGAGCATCTCAGCTGGACTGAAGCCTGTTTCAAGAGGAGTGTTCCTGTGTGATGGCAAAGCTAAATCAAACCCATTAGGGTTTTTTCTCATGAGAGTCTTGGCTATTTTCACAGCTGCCTCAGCGGCTCCATTTGCCTGGTGATGATGAGGACTGCTTCTTTTGATGATGAAACCCCATTGTCTGGCAAACACTTTGAACTCGGAGGACTCTAGAACCTGGACCTGCTTTCCGCAATCTGTATGTACAGACTTTGGTATTCCATAACGAGCAAACACTCTTTTACAAGTTTTTATGACATCAATTGACCTCAACCGAGGCAGCTCATCGACCTCGAAGTATCGGGAATACTGATCAACTGTTACTTGGTACCATTTTCCTTCATATTTAAATAAATCAATGCTTGTCTGTTCCCAGGGGTAGTTCGGAAAATCTGAAAACAGCAATGGTTCGTGGTGATTGGAAGAATTTTGTATGCAGACTGAGCAAGTTTTTACAAGCTCCTCAATTTCCTTCGAAATTCCTGGCCACCACACAGTTTGCTGAGCCCTTCTCCTGGATTTGGTTATCCCCAAGTGACCTTCATGCAGTTTGTTCAGCATAATTCTTCTCAATGAATGTGGAATGACCATCCAACCCCTACGAAGTAAAATGTTCTCCACAATGTTAAGCTCATCTTTTACTGAAAAATAAGCTTGCAGTTCCAGAGGAAGTGAATGTTTTCAGGCCATTCCTCTTCAAGAACCAATTTCTTCAACTGTCGGAATAACGGATCATTATCTTGGGCTTGTATGACTTGATTTACATTCATGTCCGGTGTATCAATCGTTGAGAGAGTAACTTGATGGATAAATGCATCAACTTCATCTTCCAGCTCTCCAGACTCCTCCAAGTTTCTGATTGGCTTTCTCGACAGAACGTCTGCTATAAACATATTCTTTCCTGGAGTGTATATGATGTGATAATCGTACCTCATCAGCTGAAGCCGGAATAGTTGTAGTCACGGTGTCAAATCATCAAAAGGTTTGGTAGTGAAAATTTTAACCAACGGCATGTGATCAGTCTCTATAATGAATTCTCTTCCAATCAAAAAATTTTCAAACCTTTCACAAGCCCATGTTACTGCTAAACCTTCTCGCTCGATGTTTGCATAATTTCTCTCTGAAGGCTGTAAGCAGCGAGAGATATATGCAACTGGATTTCCTCCTTGTAACAAGACTGCACCCAATCCGAGCTTGGAAGAATCACACGAAATTTTCACTGCTTTTGATGAGTCGTATAGTTGAAGACAAGGAGCTGAAATTAACTTGTCTTTCATTTCTCTAAAATATTTTTCTTGATCCGGTCCCCAGACGAACTCATGTTTGGGACTAGTTAGGCTCGAAATCGGCTCTAAAATTGCTGATTTGTTGGGTATGAACAAAGTGAGTACACAGATTAAAGGGGATTACTTCTGGTGTTTTATTCAATAACGTAAGTATTGCTCCAAAAGATTCTGCGGGATCTCGCCAACCTGAGAGGAATTTACCAATAGCTGGTTTCACAGTTTGAATAGAAAAACGCTGCAAATTATTTCACAAAGGTTTATTATTTTTTCAATTGAGTATGATCGTAGTTTTAGTTGGCTAGCGTACGTCATAAGGCCCGTCCAGACTCCTCGGCGTGTCCTACTTCGAGTTGTCACAACCTATACTTCTATAATTATATACTCATGTTAATATTTCTCGATTTGAGCTCCTATCTATTCAAATAGTTATTGCCGTAATAATATCATTATCTAAGTACGTACGAAAAGTCGAGAGGATATGTTATTAAATATGCGTAGGAAAAGCTCTGGTATTAACACACAAATATGACCTTGAAAAAAACATGTTCATGCCTCGAAGGAACGCCGGCGCCGTACCCACCACAAGGTGCCGCGGCGCCGGCGCCTCCTCTCAATCCCCCCCCCCCGCTCACCCCCCCCCCCCTCCACCCACCGTGACCCCCTGCCAAGCGTGCCAGGCGTGCGCGCGTCGAAAAAGACTATTTTTTGCCCGTTTTTGGCCCATAGCATCTATGCGAGTAAAGCGATCGGGATGGTTAAACGTTAGGACCAACTAGACCCCAAATGGAGTCTATGTGCGAAATAACGGGTTTTTTAAGTCAATTCTTAGGCCTTTTATGGCCCGGACGGCGGACGGCGGACGGCGAACGGCGGACGGCGAACGGCGAACGGCGGACGGACATTTCAAATTTGGATTCTACTCACCTTGAAACGTAAAGTGACAAAGTTTGAGGGGGGGTTATAAAAATTTTTTGCTACACGATCACATAGGCTTATTATTGGAAATAATAAACCAAAAACACCGCAAATTCTTTTTGGATAGAGGGATCTAATCAGCTGGGATTCGCAAGAGAGGATAATCAATAGGCATTTATTATTTAATATATCAAATCGTTATGCAAATAGGAGAAATAGATCAAGGAACCTGAGTTTCAGTTGATAGACTGCAAGTAAGTAAGCAATCAGTGGGAGTGCGGAGTCACGGAATTCTTATCTCAGTCATTAGCCACTTTTAGTTTATAATTAGTCTTTTAATTTGTGTAACTAGGTATATATACTAAATATATTTCTACAACTTTACTTACACCATTTGTGACATTTTAGAAATCTCAACTAGGCAAATTAAAATTTATCAATTTTATTGGAAACTTTACAATTTGAACGTTTTTTGTCGATTTGAAATATTTGGACTAAGAAAAAAAAAAGTTGGTATAATTTTCTAACTGTAAAATTTTCATGTACATAATATAGCGGAAAAAAAATTTTTGGTATCCAAAATCAAAATTTCCACTCGCATTTTACGTTTTACACCATTCTGAACAACTTTGCTTCCTTGTCTGTGTCTGTCGTGTGTCCGCAAATCCTTGTAAAGGCTTATTTTCCATAGTTTTCATTAAATTTTGATGAAATCTTCAGGGAATGTGCGGGTTAAGGCCGTATCACACTAGCATTATTTCCGCATTTTTTCTGCGTTTTTTCTGTGTTTTTAACGCAAAAACGTGAAGAAGAAGAAGTGCGTTTTTCCAAACTCAGCTTTTTCGACCATTGCGCATCCTGGCGGAGCGTTTTTAAACTCACTAGGGAAAATTAGAACACGTTCTAATTTTTACCTTGACGCAAGAAAAATGCTAAACATAACCCTTGGGAATCTATCAAATTTTCGCCAAGAAAAAGTTAGTTATACTATAAATTTTCGAAAATTTGAAATTTAATATGGGACACCTTACAAGTGTTGTGTATTGTAGGGAGGAGGAGGAGGAGGATGAGGAGGAGGAGGAGGAGGAGGAGGAGGAGGAGGAGGGAGGAGGAGGAAGAGGAGGAGGAGGAGGAGGAGGAGGAGGAGGAGGAGGAGGAGGGAGGAGAAGGATACTATTGAACGTCTGCATAAAATGACAACGAATCCCGGGTCAATAAAATATTAAATGACTTTCCTTGTCAATTTAACTTAAGTTATTATCAATGTGATTTTGAAACAATGTGATTTTGTTTCAATTTACTATTGCCAAGAAACTAGGTACCAAATATTGAAACAACAATAACATTAACCGAGAACATGAGAAAAAGAAAGAGTTACCTACATTAAAAACTTGTTTTTATGGGTTCCTTTTTTTTAACTCTTTCTTTTAACTTCGATTCTCTTCTTGCTTGCTTGAGACAAAATTTCAGATCGATTTTTAACCCACTTTTAGATATCCAATCGATCTGAAATTTTGCACACAAGTTCATGCTGGCGTACATTTTAATCTATAAAATTTTCGCGAAGAAAAAGTTAGTTATACTATAAATTTTCGAAAATTTGAAATTTAATATGGGACACCTTACAAGTGTTGTGTATTGTAGGGAGGAGGAAGAGGAGGAGGACGGAGGAGGATGAGGGAGGAGGAGGAGGGGGGGAGGGGGAGTGAGGAGGATGAAGGAGGAGGAGGAGGAGGAGGGAGCAGAAGGATAATATGAAAGTCTTCATAAAACAACAATGAATCCAGGGTCAATAAAATATTAAATGATTTTCCTTGTCAATTTAATTTAAGTTATTATCAATGTGATTTTGAAACAATGTGATTTTGTTTCAATTTACTGTTGCCAAGAAACTACCAAATATTGAAACAACAATAAAATTAACTGGGAACATGAGAAAAAGAAAGAGTTACATTAAAAACTTGTTTTTATGGGTTCATTTTTTCACAGTTTTCATCCGATTTTGATGACATTTTCAGGGATTGTGCGGGTTAGGGTGTAGAAGGTCCCCTATCAGTTTCATCGTTCCTGGCTCGATACTTCACTTCGCGAATGCGCAAACGTAAATTCTATCAACCAACATTTTCTCACGCCTTAGTCGTCCGATCTCTCTCTTTGGATGATAGTTGGGGATGACGACTTGATCATCCCACATCAATTTCAACATGATTGTACATTAATAGCTAGTCTGCATGCGCCGCACAGTGATCTGTGGGTGGCAAAAACCCCCCTATTTCAACTTGATTGTTGGTACAATTTGAATTTACAATTGATGTTTGAAAGAGTAAACTAGCGCGAGGAATGTGAGCGGATCCGCCAAGGTCAACTGGTTTGGCGGACTGAAAGGGGAGATAGTTCGTGTCGCAGCCGCGTGGAGCGCTGGGCTCGCGTAGCAAGTGCTGGGTTCGATCAGTTTGGTACTGAGCCGTTTTGTAATATTCCGGCCTTAGATTTATATCTGAAAGGGGAATATGTTGAGCTTGGTTGAGGTACTGAAAAGTATCCTTCGCTTTTTGTGCATTTGGAGTGTATTTGACACTCGGATCGGCCGGGTAAGCCTGCGTCGAATATCGTGGGTATTCGGACAGCTTGGTTGAATCGTAATGATCGGCTTCAGAGCGAGTCTGAAAGGTTTCCTCGATCTTTTGTATATGCGAGGCTTGCTCGAACGTTTCTTGAACGAATACGTCGGGCGAGAAGGCGATCCGGACGTGAGAGTCGCGCCTTGCGCTGTCGCTGGGTTCAGCGGATTCGCCGTGTAGCCGGTAGGGAGCACTACGTGGGCTACTCGGCCCGGCTTCGCCGTCGTCCGCCTCCCCTTGCAAGGGGAAGTAGGAAGGCCGACGTTCCATCGAAATGACCGAGTTTTAGCTCGTTTCGATGCCTCTATGTGTGAAAAATAGAGGGGTTGGGAGGTGGACTCGCTTGACAGAGCGTCTTTCCAATGCTCGTATGTCAGGGTCCTACCTCGTAGCCTTGAAAAAGGCTTCCTTAGACGGTAAATTAGAGCGGAGGAGCTGAGTAATTTACCGGCGTGCCCACAGCGGTCGGTTACGAGCTTAATGCTACGAAACCCGGGCGACACGGCTCGGAACGTCCCTCGGGCGTACGAGCTAAAGAGAATATCGATAGCTGTACCGGGTGGCGTCCTGACAGATGAACTACGTTGGGCAATGAGCAGGATGAATAATCACTGGACTCGTAGATGCCAATGCGAAATCCGTGTGGAGAGAAGGTCTGGCTTGTAGAAAGCAGTAGGAAGCCGTTCTTGAGATGACTTCGTAAGGCAGAAGGTTCGTCAGCGTAGAGCGTGTAGAATTCTTCGTACTTCAGAGTGTGTCGTCGTCGAGAGCGGAGAGTGGAATGAAATTCGGAGGGCTCCCAGCGGGGTATTTATAGGGAGGTGGCCGCCTCCTGCCGCCTCCTGGTTGGTCCGCTTAATTTCCTAAATTCGACTGTGCAATCTCATTGGTTCGCACAGTGTTTTCTCAGTATCTGTGCATATGATAGCTGAGTTGGTCTTTCGAGGTGGTTTCCCTGCGTCCGTCGCTGTGACGGGGTCCCCGGGGGTGGCTGAACGACCTTGAGTTTTCCTGTTTGGGGTTTCTCATTCAAGGCGACTTGTTTCGAGATGTTTGTCGCATCTCTCTCGCCCAGTAAATGTTTGGGGAGGTCGCCTTGTGTGTTATTCTTTAATATTTCACTTTTGAGAGAGAATTTAGTATTTTCTCTCTGGTGAAATATTTTGTTTGACGGAGTTGTAACTCGACGTCTTATAAATATTTTTGTGTTGTGCCTACCTCTTTTTGGTAGCCCTGAAAAGGGCTGTTGAAAAGAGGTGGTGGATTTCACCACAGGGGCCCCCCCAAGACGTCGTGTTATCAACGACGACGCCGATGGGGGAGAACTGGGAGGTCTACCCGGAATTCTCCGTGGGAGAACCTTGCCAGTTGGGGCGGAGGCGGAGGTGCAGGCCTCGCGTCCCGCTCCTGTGGTGCGCCCCGGCCTCGTCGGTTTCGACGAGCGCCGCGGGGCGGCCGTGGCCGGCCCGAGCTCTGCCGACGGGAGCCAAACCCGCGAGGGTTTGGCCCGCGGCCGCGGATGGGCTGTTGCGGAGGTGCTCGAGATGTGCTCGGCTCCGACCACCCCGCAGTGCTCATCTCCTCCCAGCGAGGCACGGGCACGTCGCCCGAGCTGATCCACTGTCGAGGTACCGCTGGGAGCTGGTGAGCGGGTGGAGGTGTAGGTAGTGGCTGGGCGGGTGGAGCTGGTGGCTGGAAAGGCCGGGGCCTTGTCCACACTACCTCTGTGGGAGCGTTGTTCGTCTTCTCTGCCTCTCTCTTCGGCGAAGGCGGGAGCGGGCCGAGCGGAGCAGGGAGGTTTTCCTCTGCGAGGAGGAACTCTTCCACTTCCTCTGTAAGCATTGCTGTAGAACTGGAGGCTGCCATGGTTGAGATTGGTATGATCTCTGGCTGTGGGGTGTTCTATATTTATACCTCCCACTGCTCCTACCCGAGAAAAATGGGCGTGGCTTGTTTTGAGTGCAGTCACCCACTTTTCGTCAAATTTGGTAGAGGGGACGCGCCCTCTGGCGGATTTTCGGGGAGTTTTCTCCTTACTTTCTGTCTGATTTTGTGACACAGATTGTCCTTGCGATACAGCTTCTTCCGAGTGTAGAGTATAAGCTGGCTTGATTTGCTGTTTGGGAACTTTCTTAGTATGTTCGCCAATTTGCACTGTAACCGAAAACTTATCTCTTTTAACCACTTTGAATGGTCCCGTGTAAGGACATTGCAGAGAGGTGAGCTGTGTGGGCACTCTGATATAGACATGAGTACATGTATCCAAATTTTTGGGCATGTTTACGGCATATTTCGTATTATTATGTTTAATATGCGTAGGCCGGAAGAAAAGAGGTTCCGAAAGGTTCGTAGAAGTTACGAAAATGTCTCCTGGGAGTGGTACGTCAATTCCGTAAACTTTTTGGAAAGGCGTAGTTTCGGTCGCCGGGTCTACTGCCGTACGCATGGCGAGTAGAACTTTGGGAAGTGCGTCGAGCCAATTTTCGTTTTGAGCTTTGAGAGCCTCTTTCAAAGATCTATTTCTGCGTTCTACCATTCCGTTTGTTGATGGTTTGTATGGTAACGTGTGAGTATGTTTTACCCCGAGACGTTCCATAATGGAATTGAACAGATCTGATTCAAATTGAGTGCCCTGATCACTTGTGATGTATTTAGGTACGCCCTTTGAAGCTACCCAAATATTGATAAAGGCATTTGTGATTGTGGTTGTTTCGATGTTGTTAAGAGGGACTGCCTCTAGCCAACCCGTTGCTCTATCAACCATCATCAAAATGTAACGTTTCCCTCCTTTAGCTAAAGGTAAGGGTCCGGTAATATCAACGTGTACGTGTGAAAATTTGTTTGCCGTTTCAAATTCGGAGTAAGGGAGCTTCACGGAGCGCGTGATTTTTGCTTGTTGGCAAGTTTCGCACGCTCGGACCCAGTTTGAGACATCTGCACGGAGTCCGTGCCAAAAATATCGTTGTTTAACTTTATACACTGTAGAGTGTATACCTGGGTGTCCCAAATTGTGAATTTGGCTTATTATTTCTTCCCTTATTTCGTTTGGAATATAAGGTCTAGGGTGTCCTAGGTCTAGGTTACACCAAATTTCTCCTTGAGAGCATTCAACTCGTGTGAGTTTCAATTTGTCCTCCGCGGTAGGGGGAGAACGAATTTGTGAATTTGAAATGTGCAGTAGAAGATTGCATTCTATTGCAGCCGTAATTTTCGAAATTTCGGCTATGGGTGGACCCTCGTCCGTCTGGGTTGAAATCGATTTCGTTTGAATTTCAACCGGATCGAAGGGTCTGGAGAGTGCGTCGGCGACGACGTTGCTCTCTCCGGAAATATGACGAATGTCACTCGTCATTTGAGAGATGTATGTTAGCCATCTTAATCTCATTTTAGAAAAATGTGCATTCTTCTTAAGCATCGTGCCTAGCAGAGGCTTGTGATCCGAACAAATATGGAAAGATCTGCCGTCCAAGTCGTTGTGCCAGTGAATGCACGCTTGGTAAACGGCGAACATTTCCTTGTCGAACGATGCTTTGTTCTTCCATTGTTCTGGAATTTCTTTACTGAAAAATCCCAATGGTTGGTACGATTTCGAGCCATGTTTGTCTGTAATTTCTTGTTCTAGTGCCGCTCCGATGTGTGTGTCGGATGCGTCACAGACTAATCTCCACTCCGCCGTAGGGTGTGGGTGAGCAATGTTATGCAATGTTGCTTTGATCATTGCTTGCTTTAAGCTGTTGAAAGCTTTTTCTCTCTCTGATGTCCATTCGATAGGTGTTCTGTCATTTTTTTTGTTTGACTGAATGGAGTCATACAGAGGTTGTGCCGTGTGAGCGAATTTGCTTGAGCATGCTCGGTAGAAACCACACATACCTAGGAATCTGCGTAGACTTCGTACGTCTACTGGCCTAGGAAATTGTTCTATGGCTTCTATTTTATCTCGTTTAGGAATTATCCCTTCCTTCGAGATAGTGAAACCTAGGAAATCGACGGTAGGTTTTGAAAAAATGCATTTATCAAAACCTACTCGAAGTCCGTGTTCCCCTAGTTTGTCAAAAATTTGTCTGAGGTGGTTCATGTGTTCGTTATAATTTTTAGAAGCCACCAGGATGTCATCTAGGTATACAAATGCGAAATCAAATTTTCGCATGATGCTGTCCATGTATCTTTGCCATGTTTGAGCCGCTCCGGCCAAACCCATGCTCATTTTCTTAAACTCATAAAGACCGAAAGGTGTAATAATCGCAGTTTTATGAGCGTCATCTGGGTGCATCGGAATGTGATAATACGCTGATTTTAAATCTATTGTCGAATAGATTTGCGTATCATGTAAATTCGCTTGGAAAGAGCGAATGTGAGGAGGAGGGTAGGCGTCTTTCTTCGTTTTCGCGTTGAGGAAACGGTAGTCGCCGGTGATTCTCCATGACCCGTCTTTTTTTGGCACGCAGTGTAACGGGGATGCCCATTCGGAATCCGATGGTGCAATTATGCCTTCTGAAAGCATTTTGTCAAAAGTACTTTTGACTTGAGCCCGTTTTTCGCCCGCCATGGGTCTTGCTCGGAAGTGTACTGGTGTTCCTTCCGTGGTTATACGGTGGTAAACCCCGTTGTTTTTCCATTTACCTTGAATTTTGCTCATTTTATCATTGTATTTGTCAATGATAGAGCGAATGTTTTCGTCCTCCGTGATTTGCACGTCCTCTGGTTGAGGGGTATTGTCACGATGAGGGATAGTAGCTGCTATTTGTTCGTCAGTGAACTTTTCGTTCATGACTGCAGCTATTTTTTGATCGGCATAGCACTTTATTTTATCTTTATAAATGTACTTGTGTTTGACCCGTATTCCGATATCCCAAGACTCGAGGAATGGAATACCTAGGATCGCTAGATCAACTTTTGTGATCATAAACTCGGTGGTCATGTCCCCGAGGCCGATGTTTATTGTTGTGTCAGCTCGCCCTAGTGTGTCTATAGGGGCTCCGTTAGCTGCTGTGAGCTTAACGTTGGACTTAAGAATTTTCAAGCCCAATTTTTTTGTGACATTGTGGGGCAGAATGTTCACTTCTGCTCCCGTGTCAATGAGAAATTCAGTGCCATTTAGTTTGCACTTGAAAAAGAGCCTTTTATACTCAGTAGACTGCCGGCGTATAGGCTCAGATACACTGGCAGTTATTCGTTTTCCGAACTCTCTGTGTCGGAGGTCGGAACGGTACTTTCTTGTACCGATCGCTGGGTATTTTCGGTAGAAACCCGGGTTTTAGGCTGGCTTATAGTCGCAGCCTTTCTGCTAGTTTTGGAAGCAGTGTTCGTCTTCCAAGTGCAGTGTTCTGGGTCTGCACATTTGCGAGTTTCGTTACCGAAACGTGCGTGGTTTCGACAGACATAGGCCGTCGGTTTGTGAGGCTTACTCTCCACTGGTTGGGGTTTGAACTCAGCTTGTTTCGAGAGGGCCTTTTTGAAACCAGTATTTATGGGTTTCGGAGTAGATTCTACTCCTCGTATGTTCAGAGAAGTATTCTCTGTTCTGTACGCGTGTAGCGTATCAGCTAGGTCGAGCCGGGAGGTCGTGGTAGGTTGAGCTGCGACCATACCTCGTGCTTCGATGGGAAGAGTCTCGATCCACTTTTGAGTGATCAGAGCTTCCGAAAAGTACCCAACAGCTTTCGAGTACATTTCGTGGTACTTGGTGCTGGGTTTTTTGGCGAGAGACGCGGGGTCCTCGAGTGCGAGGAGCCTGTCCTGTAAGGACAACCCATATTCTCGCTGGAGGCGCTGTTTGGCCTCTTCGTAGGGTGCGTGGGGTGCCGTGAGGTAAGCTGAGTCGATAGCTTCCCTCATTTCTTCTGGTACCCACTTGTATATAGCTGAGAAGCATTCGTTTTGCGTTCTCAGGTGTTTTCGCACGCAGTATTGATCGAACTCGGCGAGTGCACGATCGATATTCTTCTTTTGGAAGATTGGTTTTTGATAATCTCCCATCTCCTCTAAAAGTGCTTGAAAACCATCTTGTGTAGAGGGATGTTGTGTGAGATGTGGGGCGTAGAGGCCCGGCGGGGGTCGTACGCCCGCAGTGGTTCCCTGAAATCCACTAGCTTCATAAGAGGGAACGAAATGCTCCGTGTTGAGCCTGTTCAAAGGCGGGGTCACCATTTGTAGTGGATTTAGATAGGTTTTACTTGGCGTAGGTAGGCCAAGTCGGACATTTATATCCCGGTTATGCGGGTTGGTCCCCGGGTCATTCCCGCGAGGAATGTGAGCGGATCCGCCAAGGTCAACTGGTTTGGCGGACTGAAAGGGGAGATAGTTCGTGTCGCAGCCGCGTGGAGCGCTGGGCTCGCGTAGCAAGTGCTGGGTTCGATCAGTTTGGTACTGAGCCGTTTTGTAATATTCCGGCCTTAGATTTATATCTGAAAGGGGAATATGTTGAGCTTGGTTGAGGTACTGAAAAGTATCCTTCGCTTTTTGTGCATTTGGAGTGTATTTGACACTCGGATCGGCCGGGTAAGCCTGCGTCGAATATCGTGGGTATTCGGACAGCTTGGTTGAATCGTAATGATCGGCTTCAGAGCGAGTCTGAAAGGTTTCCTCGATCTTTTGTATATGCGAGGCTTGCTCGAACGTTTCTTGAACGAATACGTCGGGCGAGAAGGCGATCCGGACGTGAGAGTCGCGCCTTGCGCTGTCGCTGGGTTCAGCGGATTCGCCGTGTAGCCGGTAGGGAGCACTACGTGGGCTACTCGGCCCGGCTTCGCCGTCGTCCTCCTCCCCTTGCAAGGGGAAGTAGGAAGGCCGACGTTCCATCGAATTGACCGAGTTTTAGCTCGTTTCGATGCCTCTATGTGTGAAAAATAGAGGGCTTGGGAGGTGGACTCGCTTGACAGAGCGTCTTTCCAATGCTCGTATGTCAGGGTCCTACCTCGTAGCCTTGAAAAAGGCTTCCTTAGACGGTAAATTAGAGCGGAGGAGCTGAGTAATTTACCGGCGTGCCCACAGCGGTCGGTTACGAGCTTAATGCTACGAAACCCGGGCGACACGGCTCGGAACGTCCCTCGGGCGTACGAGCTAAAGAGAATATCGATAGCTGTACCGGGTGGCGTCCTGACAGATGAACTACGTTGGGCAATGAGCAGGATGAATAATCACTGGACTCGTAGATGCCAATGCGAAATCTGTGTGGAGAGAAGGTCTGGCTTGTAGAAAGCAGTAGGAAGCCGTTCTTGAGATGACTTCGTAAGGCAGAAGGTTCGTCAGCGTAGAGCGTGTAGAATTCTTCGT
The DNA here is from genome assembly GCA_030762985.1 of Adelphocoris suturalis. NCBI lineage: Eukaryota > Metazoa > Arthropoda > Insecta > Hemiptera > Miridae > Adelphocoris > Adelphocoris suturalis. The sequence continues at coordinate 171,610,499 of CM061040.1, read as the reverse complement.
ACTTCAGAGTGTGTCGTCGTCGAGAGCGGAGAGTGGAATGAAATTCGGAGGGCTCCCAGCGGGGTATTTATAGGGAGGTGGCCGCCTCCTGCCGCCTCCTGGTTGGTCCGCTTAATTTCATAAATTCGACTGTGCAATCTCATTGGTTCGCACAGTGTTTTCTCAGTATCTGTGCATATGATAGCTGAGTTGGTCTTTCGAGGTGGTTTCCCTGCGTCCGTCGCTGTGACGGGGTCCCCGGGGGTGGCTGAACGACCTTGAGTTTTCCTGTTTGGGGTTTCTCATTCAAGGCGACTTGTTTCGAGATGTTTGTCGCATCTCTCTCGCCCAGTAAATGTTTGGGGAGGTCGCCTTGTGTGTTATTCTTTAATATTTCACTTTTGAGAGAGAATTTAGTATTTTCTCTCTGGTGAAATATTTTGTTTGACGGAGTTGTAACTCGACGTCTTATAAATATTTTTGTGTTGTGCCTACCTCTTTTTGGTAGCCCTGAAAAGGGCTGTTGAAAAGAGGTGGTGGATTTCACCACACTATTGTACTGCGTTACACAAGCTCAAAAAGACGGGAAAACACCCATTTTCCAAGAATTTATGTCATATGAAACGTAGAAAAATGGAGCGCTTTATTTTAAAAACGAAAATTACTTCTATTTATTTCAAGTCTATAGACGTCATAAGAAGTCAAAAATGATGGTTACAAATTTTTCCAGTAGGTTTTAGCTTGTGTTTTTGAATAAATTATCGAAAAAATACCATCTTTTGACATTTAAAAAGACAAGGAAACACCGTGCGCCAAGGTGCGCCAAAGTGCGGTTGGTCTAGGATCACTCAGTAGGACCTGTTGAAACAAGAAATGCAAAAATCCGTTGCGGGAACTTGCGGCTTTGCTCGTTATCTCAAATAACGTACTAGTTTTGTTTATTTTTCGCGTTCTCTTCGGTCCAATACGCATCTGTTCAATCCTGTCACTGACTAAAGATCATTTAAATATAGGCAGGTCTAATGCAAAAATGATAGCTTTCAGTTTCTTCTCGTCGGCTAACCGAGTAGGTATACCCGCGTTTTCTACACAATGGCTACATTTCAGTGTTCCAACCGCGAGCTAATGAACTTATTATTAGAAAACGATCGCGATGTGGACAGGTTTGTGGAACGCATCTCTTCACTCATCTCGCGTCCTAATGCGGACCACCTAAATACCATTCGAAGGTATGTAACGAAAACGTTTATACCTCATTTCAATGAAAAAACGCTGCAAATTATTTCACAAAGGTTTATTATTTTTTCAATTGAGTATGATCGTAGTTTTAGTTGGCTAGCGAACGTCATAAGGCCCGTCCAGACTCCTCGGCGTGTCCTACTTCGAGTTGCCACAACCTATACTTCTACAATTATATACGCATGTTTATATTTCTCGATTTGAGCTCCTATCTATTCAAATAGTTATTGCCTTAATAATATCATTATCTAAGTACGTACGAAAAGTCGAGAGGATATGTTATTAAATATGCGTAGGAAAACCTTTGGTATTAACACACAAATATGACCTTGAAAAAAACATATTCATGCCTCGAACGAACGCCGGCGCCGTACCCATCACAAGCCGCGGCGCCGGCGCCTCCTCTCACTCCCCCCCCCCCCCCTCACCCCCCCTCTCCACCCACCGTGACCCCCTGCCAACAAGCGTGCCAGGCGTGCTCGCGTCGAAAACGACGCGTTTTTGCCCGTTTTTGGCCCATAGCATCTATGCGAGTAAAGCGATCGGGATGGTTAAACGTTAGGACCAACTAGAACCCAAATGGAGTCTATGTGCGAAAGAACGGGTTTTTTAAGTCAATTCTTAGGCCTTTTATGGCCCGGACGGCGAACGGCGGACGGCGTACGGACATTTCAAATTTGGATTCTACGCACCTTGAAACGTAAAGTGACAAAGTTTGAGGGGGGGTTATAAAAATTTTTTGCTACACGATCACATAGGCTTATTATTGGAAATAATAAACCAATGGATGAAGGCTGGTCGGAATATGCGAACATTTTGCACAAAGCACAGCAGTTGGCTTGAAAATACATGCACCATTTTTTTAAACGATATCAACGAACGTTCCTCACACAGTTGCAGTTGTAGTGGTGGGCGACCTGAAAAGGCTTTCGATGAATGTGCAGACCGAACCAAACGGCTTAAAATTAGGAAACTCTTAGATAGTGTATCACACGAATTGCGATTATTTTTTATTATTCCTATTTTAGAAGTTGACTATTAATTTTTATTTATATAGATAACAAAAGAGTATTGCTGAGTTTTTCATTTTAATGTTTGGGCGAAAAAATAAATAATTGAATTTTTTTAATCACATTTGGTTGAAAATATGTAATATACCTATCCTCATAGGAAGCCCTTCTGGAATCTGCAAGTACATACTATTTACCCTTCAAGTAACGGAGATAAAAATACATAACCATCCTTTAAGAAACACCCTGTATAAACAAGAAAACGTTTTGAAGAAGAATTGACATCAAATTTAAATTGAGCACCCAAAAAAACAGGAGTATACGATGTTTTCGTCAATTAATCCACTTAATAGGGGTTTTTGCCGTTTTTAGGGGTTTTCAGACCACTGCGCGCCATTGTGGAATTCGTGTAACGACCTTAATTTCTACAGTTTTCTTTCGATTTTGATGAAATTGTCAGTGAATGCGCGGGTTAGGCTGTAGATGGTCCAGCACCTATTTAATTGTTCTCAAATCATTACCTAGTTCATTCTGCGCATACGCAAACGTAAATTACATTATCCTTTTGGTTTATTATTTCCAATAATAAGCCTATGTGATCGTGTAGCAAAAAATTTTTATAACCCCCCCTCAAACTTTGTCACTTTACGTTTCAAGGTGCGTAGAATCCAAATTTGAAATGTCCGTCCGCCGTCCGCCGTTCGCCGTCCGAGCCATAAAAGGCCTAAGAATTTACTTAAAAAACCCGTTCTTTCGCACATAGACTCCATTTGGGGTCTAGTTGGTCCTAACGTTTAACCATCCCGATCGCTTTACTCGCATAGATGCTATGGGCCAAAAACGGGCGAAAAAGTGTCTTTTTCAAGGTTTTGAGTGTTAGACTTACGCACGCACGTCTGGCACGCTTGGCAGGGGGTCACGGTGGGTGGTGAGGGGGGGTGAGCGGGGGTGGAGTGAGAGGAGGCGCCGCGGCACCTTGGCGTGTCTGGGGTGACCAGGGGCGTAGCAGAGGGGTGAAGGAGAATGGATATTTATTACTTTTACGTGTTATACCCATATAATACACCGCGGCACCATGAGGTGGGTACGGCGTTCCTTCGAGGCATGAATATATGTTTTTTTTCTAGGTCATATTTGTGTGTTAATACCAATACTTTTCCTACGCATATTTAATAACATATCCTCTCGACTTTTCGTACGTACTTAGATAATGATATTATTAAGGCAATAACTATTTGAATAGATAGGAGCTCAAATCGAGAAATATAAACATGCGTATATAATTATAGAAGTATAGGTTGTGGCAACTCGAAATAGGACACGCCGAGGAGTCTGGACGGGCCTTATGACGTACGCAAGCCAACTAAAACTACGATCATACTCAATTGAAAAAAATAATAAACCTTTGTGAAATAATTTGCAGCGTTTTTTCGTTCCTTAGTTGACCAATTATGACGTTTCAAGCTACATCCTTTCCGCTAAGAAATTTTTCAAGATCATTTAGAACTTTTCAATGATCTATGCATTCATGTTATGGAAACGAGGAAGCTATGTGCCACACTCAACTTGGTAGACGTTTTTCCTTTTTGAAGTGTAAACTTCTATAGGCACACCGCGTCGAAAAATTTAGCGGGGTGTGAATACGATTTTACCGTCACGCTGTTTTTTTCTTTTGATTTTCATCATTTTTATTTACATTTACGAATTAGCGGGAAGAAAGCATGTTCCATGTTTTAGCATTTTAGCCGAAGGCTCAAGGCGGAAAGTTACCGAGGCTAAATTATATTTAGCAGAAAATCGTCATAGAAGTTTACACTTCTCCCGTGTGGTCTTTAGCACAACTGGTTTTTCTATGTTTCTCATGATCGATACGGACCTAACAATACCAGAAAACAACCCTAAAACCTTCAAATACCATAATCTACAGAATCAGGCAACGAGGTTACCGACACCAGAGGGAAATGCGAGTTCCACGTTCTTCAATGTCAAGTCTCGAGGTGGAAACGAAGGGCGTGCCGTGTTTTTTGTTGTTGACATTTTATGTCTTTACTTTCGTACATAAACGAAAAAGGCGTTAACAAAAAGCGTTAAAGAAAATGCTTTACGGTTGGTTTTCTGATAATTTCCGCTTACAACCGGGTCGTTCCTAGGGAAATGGTACTTCGTCGTTTTTCATCCCACAAATTTCGTTGGCCATTCGTTCGAAAGCCACAAGCTGAGTTATGAGCATGGTTATTTGAATAATTGTTTACACACAGGTGATCATTCTCAACAATTGATATTGTGAACATGATTGCAACCGCTTCTTAATTTCTGATGATTTCATTGAGCTGGTGTTTCGATGATTTGATTCATAGCAGGTGATCCGAATATTGCGAGAACGGTTTGATTTGTGAAGCGGTGGTTAAATCATTTTAATAGTTAATTTCTATACTTTACACTCTAGGAAACTGTAATTTCGTATGTAGCCTCTTTAGGACATTTACTTGACGATGCCCAGGGTCCGGATCAGATGAGTGGCTCTTAAAGCTAATTTCTATGCTTTACACTCTAGGAAGCTGTAATATCGTATGTAGCCTCTTTAGGACATTTACTTGACGATGCCCAGGGTCCAGATCAGATGAGTGGCTCTTAAAGCTGATTTCTATGCTTTACACTTTAAGAAGCTGTGATTTCGTATGTAGCCTCTTTAGGACATTTTCTTGACGATGCCCAGGGTCCGGATCAGATGAGTGGCTCTTAAAGCTAATTTCTATGCTTTACGCTCTAGGAAGCTGTAATTTCGTATGTAGCCTCTTTAGGACATTTACTTGACGATGCCCAGGGTCCAGATCAGATGAGTGGCTCTTAAAGCTGATTTCTATGCTTTACACTTTAAGAAGCTGTGATTTCGTATGTAGCCTCTTTAGGACATTTTCTTGACGATGCCCAGGGTCCGGATCAGATGAGTGGCTCTTAAAGCTAATTTCTATGCTTTACACTCTAGGAAGCTGTAATTTCGTATGTAGCCTCTTTAGGACATTTACTTGACGATGCCCAGGGTCCAGATCAGATGAGTGGCTCTTAAAGCTAATTTCTATGCTTTACACTTTAGGAAGCTGTGATTTCGTATGTAGCCTCTTTAGGACATTTTCTTGACGATGCCCAGGGTCCGGATCAGATGAGTGGCTCTTAAAGCTAATTTCTATGCTTTACACTCTAGGAAGCTGTAATTTCGTATGTAGCCTCTTTAGGACATTTACTTGACGATGCCCAGGGTCCAGATCAGATGAGTGGCTCTTAAAGCTAATTTCTATGCTTTACACTCTAGGAAGCTGTAATTTCGTATGTAGCCTCTTTAGGACATTTACTTGACGATGCCCAGGGTCCAGATCAGATGAGTGGCTCTTAAAGCTGATTTCTATGCTTTACACTTTAGGAAGCTGTAATTTCGTATGTAGCCTCTTTAGGACATTTTCTTGACGATGCCCAGGGTCCGGATCAGATGAGTGGCTCTTAAAGCTAATTTCTATGCTTTACACTCTAGGAAGCTGTAATATCGTATGTAGCCTCTTTAGGACATTTACTTGACGATGCCCAGGGTCCGGATCAGATGAGTGGCTCTTAAAGCTAATTTCTATGCTTTACACTCTAGGAAGCTGTAATTTCGTATATAGCCTCTTTAGGACATTTACTTGACGATGCCCAGGGTCCAGATCAGATGAGTGGCTCTTAAAGCTTGCAAACAAGTCTGCAACTAAAGACATAAAATGTCCCAATGTGTTGCAGACTCGTATGCAAGCGTTTTAAAAGTTTGCTTCAAAACTTCTATCTATTTGCTCATACTCAGTTGGTCACCAAGGATATACTAAGAAAATTTGTATGTTGTATTTGTAAATTTTATGTATATCTACATATTTCATCATGACTAGCATGAAATATGTTTTAAGAAGTGCTTTCATATTATTGTTTTACCTCCACCCAAAAAGATAAAATATCGGAAAGTTTAGTGGACATTTTTAGATTCTGAATATATTATTTTTTTTCTCAAGAAATCGAGGTTATAACACGTGTTACCTTCGGACGGAATAGTAAAGCGTTGGTAGGTGTTTTATTTTATCTCATTAATTTTCATTCTACAGCAGTGTTTGCATATCTAGATACTAATGAACCATTGTTCTTAGATATCAGCACTTGTTACGAACAATAAACAACCTATAGTTTTTTATTCAATTGCATTCATTCCCTCTCGGTTGGTGTCTACGTTAGTTATCTTATCGAACGATAGATAATGTAGGGTCATTGTGAACGTGTTCTTGTATGTAATGTAGGTATTGTCAGTGAATCTGTCAGGGTATAAAAACAAGAACCATAACTAATTCTCGTCTTTGTTTGTGCTCTTTCAGATTTCATCTATAACTTTTGAATATTACATCAAACGACTGGCTGTTGAGTCGAGGAAGGTCAGGTGTTAGGACCCTAGTCCCTAACTCTTGTCGAGGGTCGCCTTTCCTCCCTCCATGGTCCATGGAATACCTACCTACCTTTGCTGGATGTCTCACGAGTTATGCACCAGCGACCATTAGAGAATTTTGTTCTTCCTGTAATTTTCTTCCCGTATACGCAAAAAGACTGAAACATCAACTGCGCATGCGCGAATCTTTGCGTCAACGCGTAGACATACGCGTGTACGGGAAAGAGGCCTATCTATTCGTTGCAGGAAAAATGCTTTCGTTGGAATCCCGTTCTACGCGTAGTCATCATAACCTGACACAAAGGTGACCACAATTTTAAGAATAATATGGTTTAGTTTATTGACCGCTTGGTGATAATTGTGACAGTTTTTTGGGTTTTTGAGAATCGGTCAGGCAATAATAAAATTCAGTTCTTCAGGGCCAACGTTTCGATGTATTTATACATCATCTTCAGGGCTACAACAAGATGAGATTCAAAGGGAGATTACATTATAGCCAAAGGAAAAATTGAATTGAATTGAATTGTTTGAATTGAATTGAATTGAAAAAATTGAATTAAATTGAATTGTTTTATGTATATTATTTATCAATTTTTCCTTTGGCTATAATGTAATCTCCCTTTGAATCTCATCTTGTTGTAGCCCTGAAGATGATGTATAAATACATCGAAACGTTGGCCCTGAAGAACTGAATTTTATTATTGCCTGACCGATTCTCAAAAACCCAAAAAACTGTCACAATTTTAAGAATATGCATTAGTTTCCCCTCTGCCTGCCGTCCAACCTAACTTTTCTCATTTAAAGTTAAACCTATGTTGAATATAATTTTACTATTAAATCAAATTCCGTTGATCACGTGAACGAAGTACCTACCTACATAGTCCAACAGCCAGATATATCCTGTTCACCTACTTGGAAGTGAATGCAGTTGTCGAGACTTTCCGATTTTAAAGTAGGTAACCTAGAGTCTGTTCTTTGTAGGCATCTGGGCGTATATTTCGTACAAAACGTTGAATCTGCCAACATAAAGATTCAGACAACGAGCAGGTTTGTATTTAAATAATACGATTTTATATAAAAGCTGTTGTCAGTTCAATAACAAATTGAGTAGGTTGGTAGTAGATTTTTTGTGCTAGGTACCCACTCAGATCATGGAACCGACGATTTGATAAAGCAGGGAAGGCACTCAAAACGAACTATTCCACGAGGCCTTGATTAAGTAAACTTGATGTAGATAGATGGAAAATTGAATGATGAGAAAATTTTTTTAAAAAATACCAGTCATGCAGCATGACCCCATGAGCGAATTTTTGAAGAAATCTTCGTCATTTCAGTCGCTATTGATTCTAGGATTGGTTATACAGGGATACTTCCATAAGAGTAGTTCAATCTGAATTTGGACAATGTTTCATGCAAATATTACCGATTTTTACAACTAGCGAACGGCATTATTTCGATTTTTGACTGATTTTTCAACTTTGAAATATTTGAAAACTTGATATACATATTCTTATAGGAAATTTTACGCTGTTTCCGAATATACCACATGTTAGTATGCTGCAGTGGCGTAATTTGAGGATTGGTGTAGGATTGGTGTAATTTGCAGGGTGGGCAGAGCCCCCCCCCCCCCTCCCCATGATCACAGAGGATGTAGAAGTTATTCTTGAAACGGATGCTGCGTGAACAATAATTAATAATTTCACGTAACTAACGTCAGTAACGGTAAGTTCGAGAATGCAACCCGCAAAGCACGCCTGTTATGTGGGTCCAGTTACCTAGCAACTTAGAATGCTCCTCCAAGGCTGGTTCCAGGGAGGGCCAAACGCCGTGGATAATATAATTGCCCATCCAACAGAAGCGAAATAACTACAGTGAAAATAATGGAATGCTGGATACTATAAAGTGTGGACACTATAAACTATGGTGAAACTACGTCGTCCCTCCTCTTGTTTTTGGGCTCGCATGGGGCTCGCCCATCCTCATTTCCCTCTGGAAGCCATAAGTAATTTTGCCCCTCTCTCACTGTCCCTAACTTTCCCCACCTTTACAGCCCTCCGATTCACGTTCGATTGATCGATTCAATGCAGTAGCATCGATTGCGTCCTTCTTTCCATCAATACGTTTTCTAACTCATAAAAGTCTTCAATATTGTCCTTGATTTTTGGTATGAGTCCCTGTAGAAGTAATTAAGTAACGGTAAAATAACATTAATAGAATCTTACACGGACTAAAACATGTCTGTGCTGTGGTGATTGAAATATCCATAGTCGAATGGAAACGATTGAAACAATCGATATCTGAACCGACCGATAAATGATTGTACCATAACCTTCAAGCCGGCTTAGGTTTGTTTACCTTTTGTGATGTCTCTCTCGTCGATGTTCAATGCCCTGTATCCTGTATTTTATTTCGTGGTAATTGGCGTACAATGTGTAACATAAAAGAAATCGTAATAAGTGTAAAAGTGAGTGCTAAAGTTACGAGTTATGAACCCCTTGGAGAGATACATCCTCATAGGTATACAAACACGATTGGATTGGAAGCGGTAAGTCAATGATAAGCCTAGTGCTCCCAAGTTCATGAGCATTTTCATATAGCAAGACAGATTTAGTTTGGTAAGAATGTTTTTTTTTGTGTCCACCAAGAGAAGGGTTAATTACCTTAATTTTTAGATTGTTAGGTTATGCTGTAAAAATAATACAGTGTGCCTGCTCTTCCCTATTTATTTCCCTACATGATTACGTTCATTTTCTCTCGGTTGATAGGTAGGTATAATACATAGGAGTAGATAGATAGGTCGGTACATAGGACTCAAATTCAAATTAATTCTAAAGTGATTGTTTTTGCTCTCTCATTCTTCAATAATGAATCTTTGTAATCGACTAACCTTGTAACCTTTAAGGGGGACACCTTTTATAGGTGCTACAATGTCCTCTTTGTGACTAGTAGTACCCACCATAGGTACATATATACGATAGTTACATATAGGTATATATAATTTTTGACCGTTGTTGTTGCCCCTCCATGATAAATGGCTTTGCTACGCCACTGGTATGCTGAAAAAATTATTTCGCACAAAATCGCAAAAACAGGCTATTTTGAAATTTTTGACTACATTTTCGAAAATTTCAACCCGAAGATGTAATCCGATCATGCTTGCCAACGAACTTGAACTTTCGTTTTGTGTCCTTAACATTTTAAAATTTGTTAGAAGTTTCTAGCACAATTCTACGGACAGTTATCGTCTGGAATGACACATACATACATAGTACATATATACATACATACATACATTAAAAAAAAAAGCGTTAAACTTCAGAATATGATTCAGAATAGCCTGAAACGGATTTCTGCATAGAATTTTTTCAAAAATTCACATTCTACAAATTTTGAGGCTAGAGCAATAGCTTAATTTTCTTCAAAAATTCGCTAAAAGATGCCGAAATTGTGGCGCTCTCAGACGGCCACCCATCTAAGTAGGTACTAACCAAGCCCGATGTTGCTCAACTTCGGTGAATCATACGAGAACCGATGCATTCAACGACATAAGGGCTTCGGTGAATACAATTTTTTTCTTAGGTCGTAGGTCTGTATTCGAACATAGCTATTCGATGCCTCTGAAGATAGCTCATAAGCGGCGTGTAAACGTAAAAGTTCCAGTCATGCAGCATGATCGTATGAGCGAATTTTCATAAATGGTCGTATTACATTTATGTTAAATTCTGTTGAAATTTGAGCACTTTGGGGACAAATAAAAATTTTATTATAAGGCACTGCAATGGGAACTCGGATGGCACCATCCTATGCAAATATCTTCATGGCACATCTAGAAAACAGTTTTCTATCGTCCAGAGATAAAACTCCCTTAATCTGGAAACGGTTCATCGATGATATTTTCTTGATATGGACACATGGCGAGGAAGAATTGCTAATATTCCTGGAGGCACTAAATTCTCAGTTCTCCGTAACATTCAAATGGTCATACAGCAGAACGGTGGCAACATTTCTCGATGTTGACATCACACTGACCAATGGAGAATCCGTCACAGGAGTACATGTGAAAAGTACGAACAAACAGCTGTATCTCAATTACACTAGCTGCCATCCCCCACATACCAAGCGGTCGATTCCTAGATCACTTTCCATCAGAGGCCACCGAATTTGCAACCAAAGAGAGAACCTGGAGGGATATTAGTCTGGTTTAAGAAACAAGTTGTTGGAGAGAGGTTATCCAGAAAACTTTGTGCGTCGTAGAATCGTCCCAGCGCAAATCAACTACCAACATAGTTCACGAGAATCAACGGACAGGCCTTCGCTGGTGACAACCTTCTTCTTCGGGGCTCAAAAAATCAATGGAATTCTTCGGGAACTCCAATCAGTTCTAGCATCGAGCCCGCAGACAAGAGAAATTTTCCGTGAAACACCGCGAGTGGCCTACCGCCAAGGCAAGAATATAGGGAACATTTTGTCCCATCGCCATCCACAATCACAGCCCTCGCAGCAACTTCAACACGGATTATTTCCATGTAGGCGTCCTAGGTGCAAGTTGTGCAATTTGGTTATTGATGAGCCTACTTTCACCTCGGCCAATACATAACATACCTACAGATGTCAAGGATATGCAGAATGTCAGTTGAAGAACTGTGTCTATCAGCTGATATGCAAGAAATGCGAAAATGGACTAGCTTTTTACGTAGGAAAAGCCACAACCCTGAATCTGCGTATGAACAATCACAGGGCCTCAGTTCATCAACCCAGAGCACTTCCAGTTAAAGTCCATGCACGATCTCATGATGCATCTTTTGATGAGTGCTTTGGAGTGAAAGTGTTGCGAAAAATGCCAGATGCGGCCAATGATCGTCTGTTGCAACAATCGGAAAGGGCTCACCGGTGGGTACTTGGAGCAAACCGACCACCTGGCCTCAATTTGAATGATTGAAAATGACGCCTACTACAATCACGGCCATGGGATTCATTGATTACGATTCAAGCTACCAGGGACTACCTACGAAAGTTAAATTTACTTCTCTATTCTGTGAACAAGATTTTTCGAAATATCAGAAACAATTCTTTCGTTCTATATATCTGTCTAAATTTTTTTTCCAACAAATAATTATATATATATACATATATATATATATATATATATATATATATACATATAAAAAAGCGTTAAAATCCAGGAATCATTTTAGAATGCCTCAAAACAGATTTCGATGAAGAAAATTTTTGAAAATTTTTATTTTAAAATTTTTGGAGCCATTGGAATAGCTTTATTTTCTAAGAAAATTCGCTAAATGAATTCAATCTTCTTCTACTCGATCTAGAATTCAAGAGAATCGTTGACATTGAAGTACACACTAAAGAGACTTTAGCGTGACAATAGCGTTTGGTTATTCGTGAACATACGTGTAGAAATACGCGAAGAGCTAGCATCTGTAGTTGCTTGGTCTAGACCAGGGGTGCTCAAACTTGAACTGCTGGCGATCTACTTCAATATTTTTAGACTACTTACGATCGACTCTGAGAGGCTGCAAGTATGGGTGATGCAGGGTTGTCGTACATACACGATACACCCTACCTACCTAGGTGGGGTGTACCGTAGCATATATGATATTAGCTTTCCGCACAATTTACATTATTTTAGTCAAGGTTTGGGTTAGGTTTACTTAAGTTCTTCTCTACAATATCAATGAAAAAACTCCTAGTTATTCAAAATTGCGAGTTTATTCGTTGTTGCAAAACAAAAGAGTTACATGTGGTGTTAAACTCAACTAAGGAGTGACTTTGGATGTTGAAGCGTGGCACTGCATGTCCTCAGCATACTTTTCATAAGATGGTGCGTAACCACTGAGTGCCAATCGCAAGCATGATGACATATGATCGTCAGTTAGTCGATTGCGATATTTTGACTTAATTATCTTCATTTCAGAAAATGCAGACCCGCACAAGTAGGTAAGTTGACCCAAACATTGCCGTCAGTTGAAGGGCGATTTGCCTTAGATTCGGATATTTATCTTCAGATATGGAACACCAGAAATTTGTATCAGATGCTGTAGCTTTGAGATGTATATCTGATATAATCTGCACCAACTCATTTTCAACAGAACATGAGTTCATATTAAACTGACTTGCTACTTCAGTAGGTAATTCCTCAATGTTTTTACATGAAAAAGGATAACTCATAAATGATGCTATATTTGCCAATTTACTGCAATCATAAAAACGCATTTCGAATTGTCCCAAAATATTTGATAATTCAGCCTCATAGGTACGTATCATAATTCAACTGAAGAATCCTTGCTTTCAAAGACGGAAAATGTTTCAGATCCTTTCTTTTCAGTTGATCTATCATAAGTTGCAATTTACTTTTGAATGCGTTTACTGCGCTAATCATCTCAATAATAGTTTTTCCTTTACCTTGAAGCTCCAAGTTAATGGTGTTTAAGTGCATTGTGATGTCAGTCAAAAATGCCAAATCAGTCAGCCATTTTTCGTTTTTCAACATCTCAGTGTCATCACCTCTTTCGTCTAGAGGTCTAGTCTTATTTCGGGCAATAATTCTTGAAACCTTTCTAGGAATTTTCCGCGACTCAACCACCTGACGTCCGTGTGAAGAACTAAATCAGTGTGTTCAGCTGACTCCCTATCTTCCAACTGCAACTTAAAGAGCCGCCGTTGCAAGCTACGTGCACGGATGGAATTCACAATTTTCGCAAGCAGTGTTATTACGTAATAAATTTTTGTAGTTTAGTTACCTACTTATTAAAAATTTTTTTCTTCTCGAGATCTACTCAAAAAGCACTCGCGATCGACTGGTCGATCGCGATCGACCGTTTGAGCACCCCTGGTCTAGACGCTGCTCTACGCATTAATGGGGAAAAATCGTACGGGAAGAACAACAACTCTATTTTCGCGTACCACTCACTTGCGCATCCATGTGCAATCATTACCAACGTTCAATGATTGTAGTTTTTTCAAACAACTTCCATTTTTTATTGCAGACTTGTATTCCACTCAAAATTTCATACATGGGGTATTTACAATAATTATTGAAGTTGGTTGAGATAACTTCGAACTTGATATCTCCTCTACTCTAATTAGGTACCTATCTACTTCCTAACAACTAAATTAGGTACCTACTACTTTACTTACTACTCCTAGTTTCAGATAAGACAGATAAAATAAACAACTGTAACAAACGGAATCGATGCACTTCTAATCCTACCTATCGACCAGGCTTCGCAGTGCTGATTCTTGCGGTGGTGGACGACTGGTGGGCTGTGGAGAACCCACGATGTAAGGAAAGAATCGTTTATATTTTTCGAACAGAATTTTAGTCAAAAGAAGTTTATTACCAATGTACTAGAAAATTTAAAAAAAGTCCAGTCATGCAGCATGACCCTATGAGCGAATTTTTGAAAAAATCTTCGACATTTCAGTCGCTATTGATCGTGTAGAGAAATTTTAGTTTATGATTTTGATAGACAAACATGGAATCAAATTACGAGTATTAAAAATAATTAGGAGGTACTCATACTTTATTATTATTAGGAGGTACTTATACATACTTTATTATTAGGAGGTACTTATACACTAAAGAGAGCGACCGAGAGAATCGGAGGACGGGACATTTCACAGAGTAAACTCATCAGTTGTGATTACTTTTTTTTTTTTTTTTTAACAAGCACCTACGTTTTAAACAGCATGGTTCTAGGGTTGGTTATACAGGGATACTTCCATAAGAGTAGTTCAATCTGAATTTGGACAATGTTTCATGCAAATATTACCGATTTTTACAACTAGCGAACGGCATTATTTCGATTTTTGACTGATTTTTCAACTTTGAAATTTTTGAAAACTTGATACATATTCTTATAGGAAATTTTACGCTGATTCCGAATATACCATGTGTTAGTATGCTGAAAAAATTATTTCGCACAACAAATCGCAAAAAACAGGCCATTTTGAAATTTTTGACTACATTTTTGAAAATTTCAACCCGAAGATGTAATCCGATCATGCTGGCCAACGAACTTGAACTTTCGTTTTGTGTCCTTAACATTTTAAAATTTGTTTGGAGTTTCTAGCACAATTCTACGGACAGTTATCGTCTGGAATGACACATACATACCTACATATATACATACATACATAAAAAAATGCGTTAAACTTCAGAATATGATTCAGAATAGCCTGAAACGGATTTCTGCATGAAATTTTTCCAAAAATTCACATTCTACAAATTTTGAGGCGAGAGCATAATTTTCTTCAAAAATTCGCTAATATGTAGGAAAATAAGCCTGAAAAAGTTCCGGTCCTGCAGTATGATCTTGTGAGCGAATTTACGTAGATTATTATCATAGTAGGTATATCATGTTACATTGTTTTGAAATTTTAGCAGTTTGAATGTAATGAAATTTTTCACTGCTAGTTTAAAGACCGAAAAACTCGTTCGAAATAATATTCTGCGATTCAAAAAAGATTTTAATTACTCGTATTTGCACTAATATTTGCTGAAAAAATCGATAAGAACTGCTAAAAAGTTCCAGTCATGCAGCATGATCGTATGAGCGAATTTTCATAAACTATCTATCGTACTATAGTATGTTAAATTGCATTGAAATTGGAGCAATTTTAGTTGACAGAAATGGTTTAAAACCAATTTTATGACAAAAAACTTATTCTAAATAAAATTCCACTGATTCAGAAGGGATTTTTGATTTTGCAGTTTAAGTACTTTTTTTTTAGCAAATTTTAATGACATTTAAGTACGTTTTTCATCATAATTTTGAGCAAAAATTTTTAATGTCCTAGTTAATCGTTAAAAATTTAGTTTTGACTAAAATCCTGCAAAAAAATAGAAATTTAACGATTTTTGGCCGTTTTTAGCCATTTTTAGTGATTTTTTGGGTACATTTTTCGAAATTTGACCAATTTAATGTGCTCAAAAATTGTTGTCCAACGAACTCATCCTTTCTTTTGAAATGCTTGATTTTTTGGCGAAAGAACGAAGTTTTTATCTCAATTCTATCGAGAGTTATCGTCTGGAATGACACATACATATATATATATATACATATATATATATATATATATATATATATATATATATATATATATATATATACATATATATATATATACATATAAAAAAGCGTTAAAATCCAGGAATCATTTCAGAATGCCTCAAAACAGATTTCGATAAAGAAAATTTTTGAAAATTTTTATTTTAAAATTTTTGGAGCCATTGCAATAGCTTCATTTTCTAAGAAAATTCGCTAAAAGCGAAAAAAATCGCAAATATTTTTTGAATTGCAAAATATTATTTCGAACGAGTATTTTTGCCATAAAATTGGTTGTTGAAAATTTTTCAATCAATGTATATTTGCTTAAATTTCAAAACAATGTATTGCTATAATACAAGAAAATTTACGAAAAAAGTTCCACTCATGCAGTATGATCGTATGAGCAAATTTTCGTGAATTAGGAATATCGTATTATACCTATGTATCGTATGTTATACTGACTGGGAATTTGAGCAATTTGAGTGCGAATAAATTGTTGACTAGCAATGTTATGGCAAAAATTCGCTCTAAGCAATATCCTGCAATTAAAAAAATATTTCGGATTTTTTCGCTATTTTGGCAGTTCTTATCGATGTTTCAGGAGATAAAATGAAATTTCAGTAGGTACATTTTTCGTAACGTTTCTCTATTTGGACAGTTTAAATTATAACTTCACAAAAAAAGGGCTTTCTGTCCTTAAATTGGTTGTTTATTATCTCCAACGTTAAAAAGAAAACGAGTTACTATAACAAAGTTACTATATTTAACTAAGTTTGCATTTTATATTTAGAATTTTGTCTCCCTGAAGAAGGTCCAGTTCCTGGAGGGAAACGTTGGAGATGATAAAAAACCAAATTAAGGACAGAAAGGCCTTTCTTTTTGTAAAGGTACTTTTTTCAGCATAATCTTGATTTTCTATTTTTTTAATGTTCTAGTTTCATTGTTGATGAACTTTTTTGACTAAAATCAAGCTTTCCAAACGAAAGGATGAGTTCTTTGGCCATCATTTTTTGAGCTCATTAAAGTGATACAATTTCTAAAAATGTGCTAAAAAATCTCTAAAAATGGCTAAAAAGACTTAAAATCGTTAAATATAGATTTTTTTTTTTTTTTTTTTTTAGCAGAATTTTAGTCTAAAGAAGTTTATTAACAATGAACTAGAACGTTAAAAAATCTATGCAGAAATTTAAGCTTTAAAATGTACTTAAATTTAATTAATTTTGCCAATAAATAGATACAAACTGCACAAAAGAACCGACCGAATATTATTTAGAAAAAGTTTTTTTAGCCATAAAATTTGGCTCAAAATTCGCTGAATTTTCATAACAATATATTATTGCATCATACGCTATTGCTCATACGATCATGCTGCATTTAACTGAAACTTTTAATGTTGTTTTGAGCAATTTTTTTGAAATTTGACCAATTTAATGGGCTTTAAATAAAAGTGGTGGCCAACGAACTTGTCCTTCCTTTTGGAAAGCTTGATTTTTTGGCCCAAGAGCGAATTTCTATCTCAATCCTAAGGAGAGTTATCGTCTGGAATGGCACTCACACACATATAAATAGGGTGTCTACAGAAATTATGGGACAAACTCATGGAATCGATTCTAGAGCTCATTTCTGATCGAAAGTTACTCCTAGAGATTTATTTTTAAACGCTTTGTTTTCAAGTTATTCAATTGTCAAGATTTTTTTCCAGTTTTGTACGTTATGACATTAAAACAGCTATAACTCCCGTTAGAATCACAGTAAACTCCAAGCTAAGAACACCTTTGGAAAGACCGTTAAATTTCCATAACCCTGTTATAAAGTAAAGTAGGCTTAGTTAGTTTTGATTGGTTAAAAAATGACCAAAGTACAAAATTAGAAAGAATATTTAAAATCAATGTTTCTCCTTCCGTTTATCTGCTACCGGTTTAGGGATTTTTCAGCGTGCACTCTTTGGAAAAAACTTTCTCAAACTGTCAACTTTGGAACGGTACAGTCAATTTTTCGTTCGCCTTGCTAATTGGGGGAGAAAAGTATGTTCGTGTGATGAAAAACGTGGGTTTTTCCTACGAAATCGAGGGTTTCAGTGAATAATAGCCCTCAATGAAAATGCGAGTTTGGGGCCAGTTTCTACGTATTTTTTTCACGCTGAATCGAATGGTAACGCTTGCAAATTTCCCCAACTCCGTTATAACCAAGTTTTATACTTTAACTAACTAGTTTTACCCTCAAAAACACATGAAATCGAGCATACAAAAATAAACTAAAACTTTGTGAGTTAAAGTATAAAACTCTGTTATAACGATGGGGAGATCTGCAAGTGTTGCCATTCGATTCAGCGTGAAAAAAAAGAAAAAAATACACCGCCAAGGAAATGGCACATGAGCTTCCTCGTGACCTTCACAGTACGTCACCATTCAATACCAGAAAACTAGAAACGACCGGTTCTGGCATCAGGGAATTAATAAGGTGGGAAATTGGAAGCTATATAATAAATGAAATTAATAAGGAAAATTTTGATTTTAATATGGTACCATGCAGGATGTAGTCCGCATGTTCCCTGAAAATTTCGTCTAAATCGGATCAAAACTTTCGCGCATGAATACCGCTGCTGATGATCGCGAAGAATGTGATACGGGACCTCAAGAAACCTTGCCCGCATCATCCCTGAAAATCTGACCGAAATCCGTTCACAATTGCCTGAGTTATGACCGAAACAAGAAAATTTTGTTTGCGCCTGCGCAGAGGCTACCGTTGATTCGATTATTACGGAACTGATAGGGGACCATGTAGAGCTATACCCGCACGATCCCTAAAAATTTGAAGAAAATCGCATCAAAATTTATTTATTTAATACGGGCAAGCCCAATTACATTTTATAAAATAATAAGTCATTCTGGAAGAAGAAGAAGATTTATTGGCAAACGAAATGCATACACATAAGCCTCGTGGGCCTTTAGTTGTGTACAAATTAAAATTACATTAACATACAAATCAGCTCTTTTTAAACAATAAGATAGTTAGGTATTTGTAGTTAAAAAATATAGATAATTAAAAACAAAAATAAAATATGCTAAAAAATAATAATGAAAACAAAAATGTTGTGGTGGGTTAGAATAAATAATTCAGGCTGCAAAATGCTTCTCGGATAGCAAAAGGAAGGCAGAAAAGTCAGGGCAACGACGGATGGCAATGGGAAGGGCGTTCCATATCCTTGCACCAGCGATACGAAGGGAATTACCCAAGGAGACCGTTCGATGGGGCGACACATTCAAGACATGGAGCCTTCCAGAACGCCCATAGGCAAACATGCCCTCTAGGTATTCTGGTGTAGAAGGGCCCTCACCATACAAAAGCTTAAATATGAATGTACAAATTCGAAATTTAAAATAGTTTCCCAAAGAACAACCTACTAATTTTTCTGAAAATTCAGTAATGTGGCTATATCGGCCTTTATCAAAAACATATCTGGCTATTGAATTGTAGCAAACTTGCAATCTATGGAGCTCTTTGGATGACAAACTTTGAGAAAGAATTCACAGCAGTAAGTGAAATGTGGTATTAATAATGATTTGGCTAAGATTAATTTTAAACGAGGAGGAGTGAAATTCTTAAACCTTCGTAAAGTGTAAAGGGAACTATAAACTTTTTTCAATATGTGAGAGACTTGTCGATTCCAAGACAGCTGTACATCTAGGAAAATTCCCAGATCACGGACACTTGACTCAGGCTTTATGGTGTGACCATCGATCCTTAGATCTGATAATGCGGTGGGTGACTTAATAGATTCTTTGGAAAGGATGATAAATTGAGTTTTACTGGGATTAATTATTATCGCATTATTATTGGCCCAGTCAACAACCCTTTTCATATCATCATTCAGCAACTCAACAGCCTCAGGCAAACCAGAAGTTGGTGATTGAATGAAAGACTGAACATCATCGGCAAATAAATGGCAATTTGAGTTGACAAAACAAGATGGTATGTCATTGATGAAAATGGCAAACAGTATGGGACCCATAATAGAGCCCTGTGGGACACCACACGTCAAAGGTAATATAGCGGAACATTTGTCATTAGTTGAAACGTACTGGGATCTGTTTTTTTTTTTTTTTTTTTTTTTTTTTTTTTTTTTTTTTTTTAAGCCACTGAGGCCGCAATGGCCTATTGTAGCTGGAGGAGGAGGCCGTACCTCCTCCCCATCCCAGACACTAGATCGGCCCAATACCGACAGCCCTGCCAAACCAAGCACTATCTGCCTGGTTCCGGCACTCCTGCCAGCCAACAGGCACTACCTGGGACCCGAGTGCTCCACACTCGGTTAGTTACTGGGTCGCAGCCCCAGTCTGGCTTGGCGCCATATCACCAATGCCAGCCACAGCTGGGAAGTCAATCCTTCCCCACCACGTTTTGGCAAAAGCGAGGAGAGTCTTAATCTCCCCCGTCTTAATGTCTTGGGGGTCGATGGAGGTTTTGCCCCAATTCAAAAAGCGATTTCTTGCCAATATAGGGCAATGGCAGACCACATGACTCGCCGTCTCGTCTTCTGCCCCACAAAAGCGGCAGAGAGTGGAGTCTGATTTGCCCATTTTATGGAGATGGTATCTAAGTGGGCAGTGCCCAGTTAAGAGCCCCACAACCATACGCAGCTCCCTTCTCCCTAGGCTGAGCAGCTCCTTAGCTCTCTTCCTAGAGAAGTGAATAAATTGTTTCGCCTGCCTCAGGCCCTTGACGTGGAGCCAGTGGGCAGTCCTCTTCTTACTCTCCCATTTGGTGAGCTCTCCAAGGAGAAAGCTCTCCGTAGTGGCCAGAAAAGGTTCTGGGCCCATAGGGAGAGAAGCAGCACCCTTCCTAGCAAGAGCGTCAGCTTGTTCATTCCCCTCCACCCCCTGGTGCCCTGGGCACCACAGCAAGGTAACCTTATTGTTCCTGGCAAGGGTCTTGAGGTTAGTCAAGCATTCCCACACCAGCTTCGACGAGATGGTGAAAGAAGCTAGTGCCTTCAAGGCTGCTTGACTATCTGATAAAATGTAGATTTTTGCTCCATTCACTTGACGACTCACCAGTCTGTCAGCGCAGGAGTTTATGGCATATATTTCTGCCTGGAAAATGGTGGTGACTGTTCCCAGAGATTCTGAAATCTCCGTTCGTGGGCCAAAAATACCCGAGCCAGCCCTACCATTCATGACGGAGCCATCTGTGTAGAACACTATAGCCCCACGTTCGAATTGGGGCCTCCCTTCTGACCACATTGATCTACTATGAATGTAGACCTTGAAGGGGAGATCAAAGTTCCGTGTCTCCGCCATGTGGTCGGAAACACTGAGCGATGACTCATCCACTGCAACCTCCTTCAAGATGGCATTGTGAGTACGCCCAGATTCCCGCTTTAAAAAGCCATTCCTCCACAACCTCACTCCCTGCAGGAAGGCAACCTTCCTGACATGGATATGCAGAGGAGGAAGGTCCAAAAGGACCTCCAGTGCAGCTGTAGGACTTGTGTGCATGGAGCCGGTAACCCCAATGCACGCCATCCTTTGCAGCCTTGCCAGCTGACTCACAGCCGTTGCCTGGCTGACCTTTGTCCACCAGACAAGGGCCCCGTAGGTCAGCATCGGTCTGACCACTGTGGTATATAACCACATGGTCATCTTTGGGCTCAAGCCCCATGTCTTCCCTAACATGCGTCGGCCCGACGCCATAACAAAGATGGCCCTGTCCACGGCCCTCTTAATGTGAGGCGTCCAGGTTAGCTCCTGATCAAAGGTGACTCCCAGGTATCTGGCCCTGGTGCAGAAGGGAAGTTGCCTGCCCCCCAGACAGACCACCTGCATGTCAACCTTTCGTCTTCTGGTGAACGGAAGAAGGGCCACTTTATCAGGGTTCACATGTAGCCCCTCCTCCGTGCACCATTGCTGTACGACATCCAACGCCATCTGCATCCGTTCACGGACTGTCTCCTCGAACTTGCCCCTGACAATGACCACAATGTCGTCAGCATATCCTACCACCTCAAAGCCATTATCTTTGAGTTTTTGTAGGAGGCTATCTACCACGAGTAGCCATAACAGAGGGGAAAGCACACCGCCCTGCGGACATCCCCTACTTGGAATGGCACTGACGGTTGCTTCCCCCAACTCCGAGGATACAACCCTGCCCTTCAGCATGGTATGTATCCATTTGGTGATTTGCGGATCGACATCTCGATCCTCTGCTGCCTTAATGATGGAGTCATATGACGTGTTGTCAAATGCCCCACCTATATCCATAAAGCAGCAGAGAGCTACTTCTTTGGCCTCCAGACTCCTGTCAATCAACACCGTCAATTCATTCAGAGCAGTCTCAGTAGATTTCCCCCTCTGATACGCGTGTTGTGCCGCCTGGAGTGGTACCTGGGTTAATTGCTCTTCCCTGATCACAAGGTTCACAATCTTCTCCATGGTTTTCAGTAGGAAGGACATGAGACTGATGGGGCGGTAGTCTTTTGCATGGCCCTGTCGGCCTGCTTTCGGAATAAAGACCACCCTGACCTTCCTCCACATCCTAGGGATGTGGTTCAGCGTATAACTGGCCCTAAAGATCTTGACCAGCACCGGCACGAGAACCCCCCCTCCATGCTGTAGCATGGCTGGGATGATCCCATCCGGGCCCGGAGATTTATAGGGCTTAAATGTGCCAAGTGCCCATTTAACTCTATGGGGTGTAAATATCCTGCCAGAAGCTGCATACAAGGCTTTCCTTTCATGGCAGATGTCATCAGTATGCTGATGTGGAAAACTTTCACTGTGTATGCGTGCAGACCCCGGAAAGTGCACCCGTAGGAGCTCCTCCAGGGTCTCTTCCGAGCTTCCAGTATACACCCCATCTGCCTTTTGTATAGTGCCCAGCTCAGCTGGTCTGTCCTTGGCAAGGATCTTCTGCACTTTGGACAGCACAGACAACTCTGTAATGTCCTGACAGAAGTTCCTCCAGGACAGTTTCCCGGCCTTTCTAAGGGCACAGGTGTAGGAGTTGGCCATAGCTTTATAGGCCTGCCATCTCCCATCCCGCTTTGCCCTGTTGAAAAGCCTTCTCGTCTCTCTGCGAAGGAGACCCAGGTCCCTGTTCCACCATGGAACAGACCTGTTTGTTCTGACAGTCTTGACTGGGCAGCTTAGCTCATAGCTTCGCTGAATGGCTGCCCAAACGAGTTCATTAACTCGGTCAAGATCTCTTGTTGTCTGGATATTAGTGTCCAGGTCCTCCAGCTCATCAGCCAGAAGAGCGCTAAACAGAGTCCAATTAGTGTTCTTAGGACTCCGATATGTCTCAGTGAAGCAGTTCGGATGCTCCAGCCGGAACCCGATAATCCGATGGTCCGACAATGAAGCCTCTTCCGACACATGCCACCCTGTGACCCTATTTGCATAGAAACTACTCGTCACAGTGATATCCAAAATCTCACTCCTTGCCCGAGTAACAAAAGTAGGCTCACTGCCCCTATTCAAAACCGCGAGATTTTCCGCGGTCAGAAACTGGACAATGGACTCACCTCTTTTGTTGATGTCGTTGCATCCCCACAGCAGATGATGACCATTGGCGTCACATCCAATGATGAGATGCAGCCGTTGTCTCTGGCAGTGTGACACTAGCTGCCGCACCATCACCGGAGGGGGCTCGTCCTCATCGCCTGGAAAGTAGGCTGAGGCGACAACACATCTTCCTCCGTTGCTGTCCTCAAGCAGTATAGTTGTGAGGTCTCTGGAACAGAACTCAGGCATGGCCAAAAACTTGACTAGGCTGTTTACTAGGATGGCCGATCTTGGCCTATCCTTGCCACGGTGGAAAATTACCTTTCTGTTCTGTGCAGATAGTCCCATCACCTTGCCCTCAGTGGCCCACGGCTCCTGGATAAGGGCAATGTGGTGGTCTTCAGATGTGAACTTGTGGCTCAGGACCGCCGACGCGCCCCTTGCCCTGTGCAAGTTCACTTGAAGAAATTTTAGATGTGTATTATTCATTTTGTTCTATGTGGTCCATTTTGTTCCCACAAGAAGCTAGGGAAATGAACAGTCCACCCGCGCAGAGCCCCGCATGCACAGGTAAGCCTAATTATACCCAGGGGGTCGGCCGGTACCCTGGGGCAGCCGTTTGAGGCGCACTTTACCCTCTGCACCATGCAGACCATAGGCACGGCGTGGACACCTTTGTCTTGAGGGTTGGTGTCTGTACTTAGTTGCCAGTGCAATGGCTCACATTGCCCAGTATACTCCTAGGAGATACTATCGTGCAATAGGCAGTGTGAGCCGTGGCTTAAGCCCTCCCACCACGACAAGGTAACAGACATCGGGAGGGACTGGGATCTGTTAGAGAGATATGATCTAATCAAATTTATGGCAGTTTCTTCAAATCCAAAAAAGTGCTGAAGTTTTAAAAGAAGTAAATCATGATTTACTGAACCAAATGCATTGCTGAAATCAAGTAGAGCCAGGCATGTACATAGACCTCCATCAAAGCCCTGATGAACACTGTCAACAAGCTGGGTTAGGAGAGTGGTACAGCTATGACCTGGTCGGAAGCCAGATTGAAATTTAGACAATAGCTTATTGGAATTTACATAATCAAAAACCTGCCTATTCATGAGTGATTCCAAAGGCTTTGAAATGGCTGGCAACACACTAATAGGACGCATATCATTTTCAGAGGAGGGATTAGATACTTTGCCAATGGGAACAACTTTAGCACATTTCCACAGATCAGGGTATACTGATGAGGTTAGAGAGAAGTTATACAGATGGGTAAGGTGTGGCAAAATTGTTGGTAGAAGATTCTTCACAAATGTCATGGGTACACAGTCACTACCTTGGGCATCACTTGTGATCTTGGAAAAGGCATGAAAAACTTCATCCAATGTAACATTACGAAATGCAAAATTTAAAGAACAACTGCCGACAGGAGGTTCATTGAAGTTAAAAGGCAGGGTGGAATTACGCGCAAAGTGATTATTCAACTTATTGCAATCTAAAGAAATTGAAGGACTAGATTTTTTGCTGGTGAAGCCAAGTTTATGAATATTAGACCACAGATCTTTCATTGATTGTGAAGAATCCAGAAGTTGTTTGAAGTATCGAAATTTCGAATTACGAATCAACTTTTTGACTTTATTTCTTTTAATTTTAAATGCCTGAAAATCAAGTTCATTTCGAGTTCTTTTCCAAATTTTATATAGCTTATCTCTCTGTGACAAGGCTTCCTTAATGGAGGCTGAAAACCATGGATTCTTGGGTCGTTTAATTTTCACTGTTTTAAGTGGAGCGAATTCATCAGCTAGTAATTGAATCAAAGACGTTATATGCTGCACCATACAATTCACATCATTCATGCAAAATATCAAATCCCACGACAGTTGGGTGGCTCTAGCAATTAAATTTTCTACAGAAATCTTATTGTAGTTTCGATAGGACACAACTCGGGAGGGAAATCTGGAATGTCTCAAATTAAAGGAGGCAAAAAGCATTTCATGATGTGACACTCCAGGCACTGAAAACTGCTGAAAGTGATTGATGAGACTAGGAATGTTAGTGATCATCAGGTCTAGTGATGACTCTGAAGTTCCAACAAAATGGGTTGGGCCAGTATTTACAATAGCAAAATTCATAACCTCACACATGTCCTTTAAACTTCTAGTTTGAACATTGTCTACAGCAATATTGCAGTTTAAGTCACCAACAACAATCACCTTTTCATAATTACTGATACAGTCAGCCAATATTGGCTCCAATACAGATATATTAGTATATTGGGTGCATGTGCGATAAATTACTCCTACAAGGATACGTTCACTGGAAAGAGCAACTTCAACCAACAAATACTCAACTATTTCTTTTGAATCAGAGCGCTTGATAACTTTGCATTGCAGATCAGATTTAACATACAAACCCAAACCGCCACCCCTACATCGAACCCTGTCATTCCTAATAAGTTTATATCCACTAAGCTCAACAAGCTTAGTAGGCACCCTTGAATTTAACCAAGTTTCTGATATGCCCAGAATATGGAGGTCGTTATTACCCAGATATAGTCGAATATCATCAATATTATGCGTTAGGCTCTGTGCATTAAAGTGACCTACATTGAATCCCCCCTTGTAAGTTGAAATCAACCGCCTAATCTTATCTGAGACGCCCACCGAGGAGTCAATGTCAGTGGTGCTGAGAGATGCTTCATCAATCGATGCATCAAAAAGGTCAACTTCAAAATTCAACAAGCGACCGACCCACCGATCGCCAGACAAGGAAGGAACACCCCCTGCCTCACCCTCCATCATAAATAATGAAGGGAATCGTCGCACCCCACTCCCATACCACTCCAAAAGCCAACCAAGCACATTCAGAGCCAAAATTTAGACACAAAAGTAAAGTAACACAAAATTGAAGTATACCACCACATATTATTTTTGAAAAATTAAAATATCGAAAATTGAACGAACGAAAAAATCTAATAAACACAAAAGTCATGAATGGTCGGATTCATGAGTGAGCAGCTCCCTAAAAGATTGAGAAAAACAAATTAGCTCTCAACTAATTTCTAGGCAAATATTATTTTAACAAATTGAGGATCAGAAGTAAAAAGTCATTAATTTACTTATTCATTGGAGACTTTGTAGAATCTAATTAAGCGTCAGAAAGAAAAATTAAACTTCAAGGCACGCAGCAAATAGGTATTAGATCAAATCTCGTGTGTCACAGGTTACATCATTCAGCAGGAGGATTGAGTTTGTGAAATTCTTCAGTTGTAGTAGCAGAATGCAGTTTATTGTCTGGTCCAATCCATCGCACTGTCCCATTTAATGTCCAGGTTTTCCGAACACCCATTTTATTGGCCACCTCTTTGTATAGCAGTCGACGCTGTAGGGTTAAATCTTCAGTAATTAAAATACCACAACCGACCAACAGCTTTTTGGAGGAGAAAAAAGCGGATCTCGTGCGATTATGCAAGAAGGTGACAACAATTGGACGGGTTTTATGTGGTGTAGTAGATTGCCGATTAGCGCCTGTGGATGATTTACGTAGATCTGGAAAGTTCATCGGTTTGCCTACACGCCGCGCTTTGGCGATATTTTCAATCGGCAAGGTTACTTTCAACTTATCAGCTGCGAACTTCGATACCAATTCCTCAACAACTTCATTTTCATTTTCGGGAAGCCCATGAATACAGAGGTTCATACTTCTAGATTTCTGATCCAAAATATCAAACTTGTTTACCTGATTACGAGTGTGCTGCGCCATAGTCTGTTTGAATGACTCAATTAGGGAAGAGACTATAGGATGAACAGCGTCATCAATCTTCGTTACCAGTTCCTTCACTATCTCCGAGGAAAGTCCCTTCACAGAACTTATGGCACTTTTAACAGCTTCGGATAAGGATTTATTCAGATCTTCCGAAACGGGAAAATCGGAATCCCAATCGTCAGGGAAAACTGCACGACGCCGACGGGAGACATTACCTTTAGTGCGCGGACTGTCAGTGTTCGACATTCTAATTCAGTAAAAGGTAGGTTGTACGATATTCTTACGAATTCTATCGAATGTGAACTATAGATAAGTCTCACCTAAACATTCCCGCACAATATTTCGATTGTTTGAGCAAATATAAAACAACTTTAAACTACGACAAGCAGGAGCAACTCACAAACGGTGTTTACACGAGCGCGGCCATATTGCCAATCCTAAACATTGCCATTCTAAACAAGGGAACGTGAATCTAACTGATATGAGGAATAAAAGATGAATATTTAAAGAGAAAAGAAAACAAAAAGGGGAGGGGGAAATGAAAATCTACTGAAATGAAACATGGGAGTTTGAAAATAAAGACTTGAGCGATGAGAGGGGAGAGAAAAAGAAATCGAACTGGGGATAAAAAGTCAAAAAGACATTGGCGCTTCGGGGGAGACGGTAAAGCTGTCGATTTCGATCATAGTTTGTAGCAGTAAAGGGGACGCTGAACAACAACGGCGATCGGGAAGCGATGCGAGGGACAAGGAAATCAATCCTCGACAGCAAGGGTGGGCAGTGGATCACGTCGTTGACGATCTTGTAGAGAAGAACTGGGTCGTTCACGCATCTTCTCCTCTCGAGCGTGAATTGTGGAAATTACGGCTGTGGCAAGGACCGTAACAAGAATATTTCGTTCACGCATGCGCAGAGCGTACCGCTAATGCAATTATGATGATTGTCTTATGGGACCTCAAGGGACCTTACCCACATCATCCCTGAAAATCTGACCGAAATCCGTTCAACATTGACCGAGTTATGACCGTCACAAGGAATTCACGTTAGCGCCTGCGCAGAAGCTACCGTTGATTCGATCATGATGAAGTTGATAGGGGACCATCTAGAGCTTAACCCGCACGATACCTGAAAATTTGGTTAAAATCGGATCAAAATTGTGGAAGTTATGGCTGTTACAAGGAAATGTGGACGGACAGACAGACAGACAGACAGACACACGGAACCAAATTTGTTCAGGAGGCTCTGAAACGCAAATCAACCAATTGCCTGAGTTATGACCGAAACAAGAAAATTTTGTTTGCGCCTGCGCAGAGGCTACCGTTGATTCGATCATGACGGAACTGATAGGGGACCATGTAGAGCTATACCCGCACGATCCCTAAAAATTTGAAGAAAATCGCATCAAAATTGTGGAAATTACGGCTGTTGTAAGGACCGTAACAAGAATATTTCGTTCACGCATGCGCAGAGCGTACCGCTAATGCAATTATGATGATTGTCTTATGGGATCTCAAGGGACCTTACCCACATCATCCCTGAAAATCTGACCGAAATCCGTTCAACATTGACCGAGTTATGACCGTCACATGAAATTCACGTTAGCGCCTGCGCAGAAGCTACCGTTGATTCGATCATGATGAAGTTGATAGGGGACCATCTAGAGCTTAACCCGCACAATCCCTGAAAATTTGGTTAAAATCGGATCAAAATTGTGGAAGTTATGGCTGTTACAAGGAAATGTGGACGGACAGACAGACAGACACACGGAACCAAATTTGTTCAGGAGGCTCTGAAACGCAAAATGAGAGTGGAAATTTTGATTTTGGAGCAAAAAAATTTTTTTCATTTCGAAAGTGAAAACAAAGCTTCCGCTGCCTTGCAGTCTCGGAAGCAATACGTAGAAACCGGCCTCAAACTCGCATTTTCATTGAGGGCCACGAAACCCTCTCTTTCGTAGGAAAAACCATGGTTTTTGACATTCGAACGTACTTTTCTCCCCCAATTAACAAGGTAACAGTAAAACTGAATATACCTACCTTTCAAAAGAGGACGTTTTTTCCGGAGTACACACCGAAAAATCTACAAACCGGTAGCAGAAGAACGGGAGGAAGAATCGTCGATTTTTAATATTTTTTATAATTTTCTACTTTGGCCTTTTTTTAACCGATTAAAACTAACTAAAACAACTTCAGTTTATGTCAGGGTTATAGGAAATTTAATGGTCTTTCCAAAGGTGTTCCTAGTTTTGAGTTTACTGTGATTCTAGTGGGAGTTATGGCCGTTTTAATGTCATTAGGTGGAAAACACGAAAAAAATCTTGAAAATTCAATAACTTGAAAACAAAACGTTTAAAAATAAATCTCTAGGAGTAACGTTCGATCAGGAATGAGCTTTAGAATCGATTCCTTGAGTTTGTCCTATAATGTCAGTAGACACTCTGTATACAGGGTGTTCCAAAGAAAGGTCACACTCCCCCTTCATTTCCCCTGAATACAACTTGAAAAATTGGGACTAACGCCATTTTTCATAATTTTTTACATAGATTTCAGGAAAAATAGGTACTTTTGTGCGCGCCATTTGCGCCAGAAGTGGCGCAAATGACAAGAACTTTGTTTTTTTTTAGTTAGGAACCCCCATGTTCTATTACAGATTCGGATTCTACGTGAAATTTCATGAAGAAATGATCCACCACTCGATTTTTTAAGTGCACAGAAACGGGCGCAATTCCGCTCTAAAAGTGCAGAAATGGTGAATAAGTACTGGGTTTTGAAGATTTTCAACTGCCACATTTATTCTTATGGGGTATTTTCTCGCGCTGGACCTTGTAATGATGTTCATTTATTCATATTTGCAACACCAACTTGGGAAAACACCGCAAAACTACATTTTAGTAAGTACGCGTTGAACTGTGTGGAAATGAGTAAATTAAGTGCAATTCTGGTCGATTTTTCTGTGGTTTCCCAAGTTGGTGTTGAAAATGTCTATAAATGAACTTCATTATGAGGTTCAGCAAGAAAAAATACCCAAAATCCTACAGGAAAATCCTACTGGATTTATGGACTGGATCCAAAAACCCCTTGAGTTTGAACAAAATCGGACCAACAGATAATAAGAAATCGACGTTATAAGAAATTTACTTTTGCGCATGCGCACAAACCACTATTTTTGCGACGGCGATGACATTTATAGGGGACCATCTCGAAGATAACCCACATAACCCCTGAAAATTTCATCAAAATCGATCCATTAGACTCGGAGTTTTGCCTGTGTCAATCGATATTAGTTTCGCGCATGCGCAGTGGTTATTACTCCAACAATCGCAATATAATTTATAGGGCATTTTTCTAGAACATATACCCAACTACCTACCGAGTTTGAACGAAATCGGACCAACAGATGATGAGAAATCGACGTTATGAGAAATTCACGTTTGCGCATGCGCACAGGCTACTGTTGATTCGATGGCATTGAAAATTATAGGAGGCCTATAGAAGCTAATCTGCACCATCCCTGAACATTTCATAGGAATCGGACTGAAACGGTATAGTTTGGGGCGTGACAAGGATTTACCACAGACAGACAGACATCACACAGACAGACACGGAACTGAAATTGATCAGCAAGCTTTGAAACACAAAAAGCAAGTGGAAATTTTTATTTTGGAGAACAAAAATTTTTTTCGACTTCAATCACGAACACAAAGCTTCCCGAGGAAGCAAAATTATGAAGAATGGCGTTGGTCCCAATTTTTAGGACATTCCTCTGAAGCTATGTCGTCAATAAGGTTTACGCCTATTGGAATTGATCCAGGGGGGTTAGGGGACAACCCAAGCATGAGAAAAAACAGTAAAATAATCATGTACAAATCCGTTGTAGACCATTCAAGAACGAATCTGGAAAAAAAAAAAACCCCGGTGTATGTTGGTGTGTGCGTGAGTATTATGTTACACAAATTTTGTCGACGGTGTCCAGGCCACAATTCTCAACCAATATTCGAGATTCTTACTTTTTTCGATTCTAATTTTAGTTTAGTTGTGCGAAAAACCTCGGAAATTTTGAATTTCAAGATGGAAGATGGGGAATGGAGGGGTTAAAGTAAAAAAAACGTCGTTTTTCGACAAATTTTGTCGACGCTACCTAGGTTAAAATTCTTCAACCGATTTTCGTGATTCTTATTTTGTTCAATTCCAATTTCAGTCTGGTTGTGCAACAAACCTAGGAAATTTCGGATTTGCTGTCGAGGTGGGGGTGGAGGGGATAATTACCGATTTTGTCAAGCGCTGCCCAAGCTACAAATTTCTACCGATTTTCGTGATTTTTATTTTTTCCCTTAAGAATTCGATATAGTTTTTAAAAGTTTGTCAGGATTTCCAAATTTCATCAAGAGAGGGGGTGAATGAAGGGGGTAATATTGATAAGCCACGACGTTTTCACAATTCTCGTCTGATTTTAGAGATTATTTTTTGTTCAATTCTTTGTTTGTTTTGTTGGTCTAGTTTTGGAATGTGTAACAGGAGTCTTAAATTTCGTGATATTTTCATTATATTCACCAGACTTTTCGTGACTGTTTTTATTGTTTGTTCGATCCAAATTTTAGCCCAGTTATGCAACCTCGGAAATTTCAAATTTACCGTTGGGGAAGGGGTAAAATGGTTTGGGGAGGGGGGGAGGGATTTTGAGAAATCATGATAAGTACTTTAGTTTTTTTAAATCTTATTTTAATTCTCACCAAAATTATATACTATCCATTCATAGGGACGTCCCTGTAATGCATGCATTACTTATCAATATGTTTTACGCCGTATTCTGGCGAAATGAAGAGGGGAGTAACCTTTCCGAGGTACATATGAAAATGTTATAATCCAGGAGTCGTTTTCAGAATGCCTCAAAACGGGTTATGACAAAGGAAGTTTTGAAAAAAATGTATTTTAAAATTTTTGGAGCCTTTGCATTTACTTTCAATTTCTACAGAAATTCGCTAAAATGTACTTAAATTTCGTTAATAATTGCTGAAAAATCTATAAAAACTGCAAAAAAAAAAATTGTCCGGTGAAAACTAAAGAAGTTTCATTTCCCCAGCAACGGCTTGGTTGTACGTGAAAAACAAAAGAAAAGAACTGAAATTGAAGCATAAGGTGAGGCGTGAGGAGGTTGATAAGGGAAACGCTTGCATACGAGTCCGCAACACATTGGGTCATTTCATGTCTTTAGTTGCAGACTCGTATGCAAGCTCTAAGAGCCACTCAGTTGATCCGGACCCTGGGCATCGTCGAGTAAATGTCCTAAAGAGGCTACATACGAAATTACAGCTTCCTAGAGTGTAAAGTACCTATAGAAATTACCTATTAAAATTATTTAACCACCTCTTCGCAAATCAAACCGTTCACGCAACATTCGGATCACCTGCTATGAATCAAATCATCGAAACACCAGCTCAATGAAATCATCAGAAATTAACAAGCGGTTGCAATCATGTTCACAATATCAATTATTGAGAATGATCACCTGGGTGTACACATTCAAATAACCATGCTCATAACGCAGCTTGTTGGCGATGCAGTCGCAGTAGTTAACATATGGTTGGATAAATCGGGAGCTTTCGAACGAATGGTCAACGAATTTTGAGGAACGAAAAACGACGAAGTACCATTTCCCTAGCAACGACTCGATTGTAAGCGGAAATCATCAGAAAACCAATCGTACCTAACGTTTTTTTTTTTTTTTTTACGCTTTTTTCGTTTATGTGCCAAAGTAAAGACATAAAATGTCAAAAGTTACAAATCCAACTTTTTTTGTAATTGCAGAATATTATTTAGAACGATTCCAGCGACGAGCGCTTCGTGGAAGGCGATCGGGAGAGACGCATGATGGATCGTAGGTACTGAGCGAGCATCGCGGGGTTTGCATAGACCATGACCTACGGAAAAAGTCGCATTACGGCTATTGTCTACTTAGAACTTGCGGGTCTCTGGGGGATTATTTTCCGTCGAATCTCTGTTTATTTAAGATAGACTGCCAGCTGCTGTTTCCTCATAAAATGTTTGTGAAATTCATAAAATTATTGTAAATTACGGTGGAGTGTCATGGTTAGTTCAAAACAAATGATGTTCTTTTCTAGGCAGCGGGTTCGAAAATTCGTAAAAGAATCAGGCGCAGTGGGACATTTTGTGTGCATCCCCCTGGGTAAGCCAACAAGTGATTTTTAATTTATTGTAAAAACAATTGGTTCATCATCAAATTTTCTTTTGGATTTATCTCACGTGGATCCCTTGATTTTTAAATATGAATGGAACCAGGTTGGTCCGATCGAAGGACGTGGTGGTAAGGCCACAGAGAGCCAGTTTATCTTCATATCTCGTTGAGCGAAATTCGCGAACAATGAATAGAAGCGACTCCTTTGAAAAATGTCTCACACTCGACAACATGAACCCTCACATAAAATCGATGGAATATGCTGTCAGAGGGCCACTACAGATCAGAGCATCGGAAATCGAAAATGAACTGAGGAAGGTGAGTCTATTAATCTTAGAAGATTAACAATAGTGACCAGAAAGGTGAGCGTACAGACTTATTTTATTTTTCTTGTTTTTACCTAGTATTGCTAAACGTTCTCGTATCGTAGGGTTTTATCTTCTTCAAAGAAAGTGTTTGTTAGAATGAGACGTGCATGGATCAAACATCAAAATATTAAAGCACTTGGAGTTTTAATTTGAGGAAGCCAAACGTGATTTTTGAGACCCATTAATTGTTTCAAATAAATATGAGCATTCGAATATCGTAAACGGCTAAAATTACAACGCGTGTGAAGAGGGTAGGTATCTACAATTTGCATCTGCAACAGGATTGACAGGTGGCATGGGGGCAAAATACCTGACACTACTATGATGGGCGGACTAAAAATACTAATTAAACTATCAAACAATCATAAGTTACTAATTGCATTTTCATTGTACAACTACGGTCAATACCGTGCCAAATGGGACCTAATGCTTATATAATACACTGGGGAACAAAAAAAAAGTGGTGTCGAGTACCAAAGAAAGTAACAATGGGCTGGGGGGTTTTTCGAGGTCCCTGAATCAGAAAATGAGAGCCGTTTTTCCAGATTAACTCGAATTTTTTTAGTTAGGTACAGCCCACACGCCGTTTTCTCATTTTCAGTAAACTGAAAATCACAGCTAAAAGTTTTGCATCATATTACCAGGTTTAACTAGGTACCTTACCTTATGTTTTTTGAGGCGCTGAATCCAAATATGAAACTGGATTTTGATTATCTAGCTTCGTTCAGGCGCAAATCTTGTTAAACCCAGTAAAAATCGGAAACATCGCCAAAACAACGTTTTTCAACACATTAAGTTATCTTTATATATAATTACGAACGGTCTTTGAAATTGTGAAGAACTTCGCGGTCCGATTTTAGTGTTAGACTGCTCATTCGAATCGGCACGGCCCCAAGTTTGTTGCAAAAGTGTCCCCCGTTCGTCTCTGTACCCGCCTTGATCGTGTTCTAGGCGGTCCTTATCAACGAGAGTTGTTTATTAGGCTGTGGCGGTAACAACAGTTGCCATGTAAGAAACGTAGTGTAGTTACTAACATCTAGGAGAGTTCATTCTGAACGAAGAAATTGAAACTGAAGAACTCTGATGTCTCTCTGGGGTCTTTTCTGATCAGCTGAGTGAGCTAAATTCTTTCCTGTTCACTGTAGGAAGTTGAATATTCGAAGCACAAATTGGACATGACACAACACTCGAAATTAATACAGACTCAGAACAAGCACGAGCTTTGCTGGAGTGGTACCTACCAGACACATCAGGACGAAGACAGCTGTAGCATCTCCTACACACAACTCAACACCAGTTCGACATTTACGAGTACTAACGATCAAGATACAATCAACGACACAAAGAAGGAGATAGAAGACACGGACGCGCAGATTCACACTGGAGATAGAATTACACCATCATCTCACCATGCCCAAATTCTGAATTCCCCGATTCAACTTTTTGTTTAGTCTCATAGTGCCGAGGACCACCTCAACTGGTGATATTTATTTTACATTTTGATCGGTATTTCCTCTTTTTTTATCATTTAATAACATCGCCTTAGCTTTGCACCAGGTCACATAACGCCGCAAATAGGTAGGACTTATATCGTTACTATAATGTGCCGAGTTCCTAATAGGTACCACTACTGTTACACGGACTAGACTTTCCAAGCCCTAACAGGCCTCTAGTTTTTCTCTAAAACAAAAAACGATTTGAAAAAAACCGGTTGCAAATTTGAATTCTTCATTAAAAAATCCTATAAAAGGTGTCTGTTTTTAACATTACTGAAGGTTATAATAATGAAGAACTAACTTCCCAATCATGTAACACAACCTACATATCTGACTTAGAATCTCACCTAGGTACATAATCTCATCTTTTGAATCTATAAAAAAGAATTCGATAATAAAATACGTGTTCTTTACAAGATCTTTGAATGTAGAATTCAAATTGGCAACCTGATTTTTTCTATAGTTTTTCGTTTCAGAGAAAAATAACTTGTAATGTGTTAAATACCGGTGTTTTTGGCGATTTTTAATGGGTTTGAACGAGATTTGATTTAGACACGAAGCTAGATAATTGAAATCCGTTTTCATATTCACCACCCACAAAAACACCCCTATTTAAGGCAATACGATGCGAAACTTTTAGTGGTGATATTTCAGGTTACTGAACATGAGAAAAACAGTAAAAATCGGGAAAATCGCCAAAAAACAACGTTTTTTAACACATTAAAAGGTATTTTTCTCTGATACGATTTTTTTAAAGCTTTTATTGCACCGAGTAATCTCATTAACAATATAAATCTGACCCTATATTACTACAATACACAATTCAGGACCTAAGATGCATAACTTGGTCCCTTGCCGCCTCTCGAACATATCACATTCACTTCCTACACAAGCCCATGCGGTTTCAAACGCTTAAGACGTCGAGTTAGATCTTGCACATCCCCAGGATCTTTATAGCTTCCTCATTCACATGATCTTTTAGTCTAGCCAGATGAGCTGTTGCTTGCTTTTTGATCACCTCATCCACACTGTCAACTTGAAGTTCACGGTGGAGTATCTCATTTCGGAAGTACCACGGCGCATCAGTGATACATCGAAGTACAGAGTTCTGGAAACTTTGAATGATATGTCTATTGGTTGGAGCTGTGCAGCCCCACAACTGCGCTCCATACATCCAAACTGGCTTGAGTACTTGATTGTAAAGAAGCAGCTTGTTACCAATGGTCATGGTGGATAGTCAGCCGATTAGCCAATACATCCTTCCAAGTTTCAATGCGAGCTCTGTCCTCTTCTTTTTGACATGTTCCTTCCACCTGCACTTGGCGTCTAGCGTCATGCCCAGGTATTTAGCTTCATTCGTGTAGGGAATTGCCACGTTGTTGAGGAAAGTAGGGATGTAGTTAATCTTCCTGTTGGTAAAATCGACGTGCACCGACTTGGCCTCATTCAATTTGATCCTCCATTTTATTGTCCAAAGACTGATTTTGGAGATGGACTTATTGAGTTTTGATATTGATTCATTATTGCTGTCACCAACTGCCAGGACTGCAAATGTTGCTGTGGTGTTATTTTCAACTTCTGGTAAGTCGCTGGTGTACAGAAGGTACAGGAGTGGGTCCAATATACTTCCTTGCGGCACATCAGCATTTATTTTCATTGGCTCTGAGTACACATCGTCCTGCTTGATGCAATGGTCAGAAAGGTAGGATTCAAGCTGCTCGACATACTGATAAGGTAGCATCTTCTTCAGTTTGTAATTCAGGCCTTCGTGCCAGACTTTATTGAATGCTTGAGACAAGTCCAGAAAGATGGCTGAGCATACCTTCTTTTGTTCCAGCGCTTCTTCAATGATGTTGACTATTCGGTGTATCTGGTCAATGGTGGAGTGCTGCTGTCGAAAGCCAAACTGATGCTTTGGGATCAGCTTACGTTCCTCAATGAGATTTAGCAATCGTTTATTGATGAGTTTTAAAAAAGTTTCGACATCTCAGGCAGCAATGAAATGGGCCTGTAAGATGTTTTTCCAGGTTTTAGGATCATAATTACCTCGGCAATTTTCCACAGTTGTGGGACATGTCAATGTAAGATACCTGCATTGATCATTTCCATTATTTTGACGATAGCTTTTCTAGGAAGATTTTTCATTATCTGCCCAATTATGAGGTCAAATCCAGGCGTCTTCTTTGGATTAATTTTCTGCTTGATCATTTTAGCAACTTCTTTGAAATTTACAGGTGGTATATGGATAAGTGGTTCCTGTTCTGGAAAATTGTACAGTGGTTCCTCATTCGCTGAAGCAAGATTAGGTGTGAATATATTCGCTAAGTGCTCAGCAAACACATCAGCTGTTGTCTGACTATCCCTTGCCCAAAATGTGTTTGTTGCCATGAAGGTAATACTCGCAGTGTTGCTTGTTGCGACCATCTGGAGGCAGGAGTGAGGTAGTTTGTTGCCATGAAGGTAACTACTGGGAGGAACTCACAATTTGTTCTTATCACTTCTTATTCACTTGGCATATGGGGAACAGGGTGGCCGTAAATATTTGGGACTTTTACCACAACACAACTCGTTGCTGGGAATGAAGAGGGACGCCATGCTGTAAATACTGGGGATTTACCTACTTGGACTCTTCACAATGGTTGGAAACAACGAAACTCAACTAACTGCTTGGAAGGCTGACAATAAACTGTGTGGAGGAGCCGCTTGGCTTGAGGTGGGCTGCTCCCCACTTCTTGATTCAGTGTTGGTGAGTACCTATCGAGTTGTGTTTGTCAGTGTTGGAAGTTTGGGCTACATGGAGCCAGTCAGAGCAGTCTGGTGGCCAATATCTAGACTCAGCTGATATACCATCTGATATTGACCATTCTGATTGATAGGTACCTACCAAGATTTTCTATCGTTTTGCAGGGAGCTCAGAAAACTTTTAATGAGGTGATAAAGGCCAACATCGGTGATTGCCATGCAATGGGCCAGAAACCAATCACCTTCCTCCGTCAGGTTCTTGTTCTTGTGTCGGTGCCTGAGCTGTTAGACCACCCTATGTTCCCAGACGACGTCAAGAAACGAGCAAAAATTATCCTGGCTGGATGTGATGGGGGCAGTATTGGTAAGACTTCTTTTTAATTGATTTCTTCAATAATATGCAAAGAAAAACTTGGAGGAAGAAGGGAACTTGGGGGATTCTGTTGTTGGAAAACAAGACAGCAGCAACAAACTTTATTTACATACCTACTTCAAATTACATTATTGAAACACAAAATATGTTTTAGCTCGCGTTCCACATAAACCCGCGAAACCCGCATATAAGAATGACTCAGATTTTGCGCTTTTATTCATTAGTCACCAGCTCAATGAAATCATCAAAAATTGACAAGTGGTTACAATCATGTTCACAATATCAACTATTGAGAATGATCACTAGTGTAAACAATTATTGAAATAACCATGCTCATAACGCAGCTTGGATATAAATCGAGAGCTTTCGAACGAAAGGTCAACTAATTTTGTGGGATGACAAATGACGAAGTACCATTTCCCTAGCCACGACTAAATAGTGAGCGGGAATCATCAGAAATTGTTGCAACACATTTTTGTTACACATAAACCTTTTGTTTTCGGTTGGAGATGCCAAGGCTAAAACATAAAACAAACATAACACATTCTGTGTTAAAATAAAAAAATAAATGAAAAAATATAAAAAAACGCTTATGTTGCTCTTCTCTCAACATTGTGTTCAGAAAGGCAAATGAAAAATCCACTCCTAATTTATTAAAATACGAAATGAGTTGGAGCTCAGAAAACTTTTTAGAAAACAAATTTTGGGTTATCATTTAACTGCTATAAACTCCTGAATTTGGACTCCAAGTTAAAACTGAAGAAACCGTTCAAAAGAACATTAAACTGTCTACCTTCTTGATACAAAATACTTAGGTATCTATCTATTTCTAGCAGATTAATGGTTCCAATAGTTGACCTAAAAAGGAAATTTACTCAAATTTACGACATCGCCTGTTTTTAAGTAGACGCTCGGTCCACAATATCAAGAATGAAAAATGAAGCAAATCATTACGCAGAGGTTTATCATTTCGGTATTAGATAGCCCTTCTATGTAGATCAACGATCTATCGTTATTATACCCATTCTGTTGTAGGTACCTACATTATCTAAACATGACACATGTCCTGCCAAAATGGTTCAACCCTTCCAGGGGCATAGATTCCTGAAGGTAGCACCAGTATACCTGACAAAAGAAGAAGAAAAAGGTAGTTAGGTAAACATCTAGAAGAATAAAA
The DNA here is from genome assembly GCA_030762985.1 of Adelphocoris suturalis. NCBI lineage: Eukaryota > Metazoa > Arthropoda > Insecta > Hemiptera > Miridae > Adelphocoris > Adelphocoris suturalis. The sequence continues at coordinate 171,571,141 of CM061040.1, read as the reverse complement.
ATCCAAAAACTTGAATTCAGGCGGATTCTGATGGACTCGATTAAGTTAGTTCTATTGATTCTCTGTGGTAAATTCAAATTAGAGATTGATGAATACCTTGTCTGAATCGATACTATGAACCGATTGATAGATGATTGAGCAGCATTGACCAAAGCAGGCACAAGTGGTGGTGGGGGTTGGGTTAGTGTGCCTCAACTGCGGTGGTGGAAGGTCATTGGCCAGGTGCTTTTGTCAGTGTTACCTCGTCTTGTGAAAGTTCCCGTCAGATCCAAGAGAATGCGCGTCCGTCGCTCTCGCGCCGGGCGTCATCCTCGAGTTCTTGGACTGCTGCGATTGGCGATAGATGAGGATCCGAGAACCGGAAAATCATCTTCTCCGAACATAGCACATATGCCATTAGTACGAGTACTATTTCTTATGGTACATTGCACCTCTGGGGGCGATCTAAGTCTGTTACAGTCTCTACTTGATGTTTTGGTGTGGCTGTGTTTAGCCTCCTTCACCACAGTTTTTGAGCCCCCCCCCCCCCCCCCTTCACCAGAACTTCCCCCTGTGATCATGCACTTGGGCAGGCTTGCTATAAATTGTTTTGTGCCCAATGCTATCGAGGCTTGTATATTGATGGTTTCATGAGTTGGAAGATTATAGATCCTTTCTGTTATGTACGTTTTTGTTCGGGTACCTAACTCTTTCTCTTATTTCCTTGATCTCATCGTCATCTCTCAACTTGTCTCGCGGATTTTGGCCCATTTGTTTGTTATGAGTTCTTTGAGAATGGAGTGTTGTTGCGTGTATTCTGTATTGTTCTGTAGTTCATTTCTCGTTCAGTTCTCGTAATTTTGAACAGATTACAAAGGTTCATTATTGAAAATGATAAACCAAAACGCATCGTTTAAGGTTCTCAATAATATATTTTCAACAGTATTTATTTAGTAGTATTTCACGGTCTTTGCGTACAGTTACAGTGCATTAATCTCTCACTGTTTTTGATTGCTTTTGGGAGTGAGACGCTTCTTCAACAGCTAAGCCGATTTTTGTCACTTACACAATAAAATTCATTGCTGTTCTCCAAATGTGGTGAGGGAATATCTTCTTCAAACGTAGGTACTTCCTCATTTTCATTTCATTTCTATTCAAAATATCCACATTGTGCAGGTACCTACCTACTGTAGCAGAACTCTACAACTTTCAACACGAGACTAGTACAAAGTATGTAGGTAACACTGTTTCATACCTTTTTTAAACCGATTTTGCTACTTCCATCGTGCGTATCATCCTGTTGAAATTATATTATACAATGAAATTTGCATTACGTAGGTACAGCCTATCCTACTTCTTACTAATGCAGAGATAAAGTAGAAGAGCGCAGTGTGGGCTAATCCACAGTAACATGAAAGGGTTCACATCCCCATTTCATATATACATATATATATATATATATATATATATATATATATATATATATATATATATATATATATATATATATATATATATATAGTCCATGGACGATCTCATGATGCATCTTTTGATGAGTGCTTTGGAGTGAAAGTGTTGCGCAAAATGCCAGATGCGGCTAATGATCGTATGCTGCAACAAGAAAGAGCTCACCGGTGGGTACTTGGAGCAAACCAACCACCTGGCCTCAATTTGAATGATTGAATATGTGCCTACTACAATCACGGCCATGGGATTCAATAATTACGCTTCAAGCTACCAGGGACTACACAAGTTAAATTTACTTTCTCTATTCTGTGAACAAGATTTTTTCGAAATATCAGAAACAATTCTTTCGTTCTATAGGTATATCTGTCTAAATTTTTTTCTAACAAATACATTATTTGTTAATTTATATATATATATATATATATATATATATATATATATATATATATATATATATATATATATATATATATATATATATATATATATATAAATTAAATATATTATTATTCAACATTAGGAATATTGATTGACATTTTTATAAATATGATGGCGAGATCTGTTAGGAGTTTGGAGGATGCCTTTGAGTCCCTGTCCCGAGCGGCGGCAGAAATGGGTCTATTAGTAAATATGGATAAAACCAAGTACATGATTACTGGTCCGAAAGGCAACACAAGACTCCCCGATACCATAACCCTCAATGGTTCAAGTTTCGAACGGGTAGAGATGTTTTCTTACCTCGGCTCTGCAGTGCACATGGCCAATGATTGTTCAGTTGAGATAGGCAAGAGACTTCTATCGGCAAACAGATGCTATTTTGGTCTCCTCCCGCTCCTAAATTCCCGGACGCTCTCAAGAGGACTCAAACTCACCGTGTACAAGACACTCCTTCGTCCAGTTCTTGCATATGGATCTGAGACATGGGTAATGACGAAGCAGTCTGAGAACAGGCTCGGAGCGTTCGAGAGGAAGATTTTGAGAAAAATCCTGGGTCCAGTTTGCGAGGGCGGGTGCTGGAGGCGCAGAAAGAACGAGGAGATATACCAGCTATATGATGATATCGATGTGATCAAGTTTGCAAAGCTGGGGCGCCTGAGATGGGCTGGCCATGTCTGGAGACTGCAAGACGATGACCCAGCTAAAAAGCTCCTAGTAACCAAGCCATATGGAACCAGAGGGAAAGGACGACCAAGGCAGGGATGGATCGATAATGTGGAGGAGGATACAGCCAGAGCCGGGTGCCGAGATTGGAAGAGTGTGGCGAGTGATAGGGTTAAATGGAGGACTGTCTTGAAGGAGGCCAAGGCCCACCCAGGGCTGTAGAGTCAATAAAGAAGAAGAAGAAGAAGGATATATTTTCAGTCTCAGAGATGTATGAATCCACCTTCACATCTATCTGAACGGTTGTATGTTAGGCAAAAATTGGCTAAGCCATTGAAGAAGTCAAAAAGAATGAGAGAAATAATGCACTGATCTAGGAGACGGCGACCAGGCTATTGTCTATTGGATGATAATATTATACTTCTTAAGGCTTTGTATCTTTCTTTACACAGAGCATCAAATTGGGGGTTAGTATTTACTAATTCGTAATAAGTTGAAATCTATTTTGGAAAAATGTTAACTAAAGGATAGTTTTGATTAATGACGCGAGTTCAAATATGCCATGGTTGTGTTTTTTCTCAGTATCATGCAAATGTGAAAGAAGGGTTTGCAAACATTCTACTCAGTTGTAGGATGGAGCCATAGATCTCAATAAATAGATGTATGGAGGACTATGAATCGAACTTGGTACACAAGTTCTTATTGATTTACACTTCAGCTGAGGATGACCATGGAACAATAATGATGAGTGACCCTTATTGAATGGACCCTTTTATAGGATCGTACACTGAAGGATCTGGTATTGAGGATATTCTACGACAAGTGGCTGAATACATTGAAGAAAGAGATGGCGTCCCGAGCAACTGGCAGGACATCATGCTGAGTGCTGGTGCATCTGAGGGCATCAAGGTATAATTTGAACGTATTTAATTTCTACAAATTTAATTATAATATATCATTTAATATAAGCTCTGAGCAAGGGCTCCCGAACGGTGAGCCATACCGTTCCTCCTGCCCTCCTCGGTGGGCGAGAGTCGTGTCCCGCCGGCTTGACAGTCCACGAGGGATTGGCTCTCCTAAACAAATTTCATGAGGGGGATCTCTCTTATAGCATTCGCACTTTGAATTAAACCTTTCGCGAATTGAATTAAACTTTCCGCAAATTGAATTAAACCTTTCGCAAATTGAATTAAAATTTCCGCAAAATGAATTAAACTTTTCGCAAATTGAATTAAACTTTCCGCAAATTGAATTAGACCTTGGGCAAATGTACGAAATAAATCACTCGCGATGGAGTTGTGGAAACCCATTTCAAAACGGAAGTTAGTGAAAAAACGTTGTGTATTTCCACGAAAAATACAGAGTTACAATGTTGAATCGATTTCGACGGTTAGGCCATGATCAGTAACAAACAATAACAAAAGTATTGACGGGCCTAACTGTCTAAATAGATTTAACGTTGTAACTCTGTGTTTTTCGTGGAAATGAACAACATTTATTTCACTAACTTCCGTTTTGAAATGGGTTTCCACAACTTCGTCGCGAGTGATTTATTTCGCCAAGGGTCTAATTCAATTTGCGGAAAGTTTAATTCAATTAGCGAAAAGTTTAATTCAATTTGCGAAAAGTTTAATTCATTTCGCGGAAAGTTTAATTCAATTTGCGAAAAGTTTAATTCAATTTGCGAAAAGTTTAATTCAATTCGCGAAAGGTTTAATTCAAAGTGCGAATGCTAAATATCATTGAATATAATAATGTAGGCAACGCTGTTGCCTCTTCTTCCACCACCACTAGTGTTCACGATCACGTGTTGGTTCTTCCAGGGCCCATTCGACTGAACTGGATACCTAACCTAAAACTTCGGAGAAACTCCCAATTTCCAACAAATTTGCCATTTTTTACAAATTGCGATACCTAATTGAATATTTTCTCTATGCAACCAAATATTTCAAGGGGCTATGTGACACCGCGATTTGTGTGGTGCTATTGTGACAGCGGATGTAGGTAATAAAATATGGCTCCAACCCTTTATTTGTTTCTTGATTCTATACCTACTTACTCCACATCGATTTTTCTTAATAAACCTAGGTACCTACCCAAATTACGTTCTTATTTTTCACGCTACGATCATCAATTCTTTATTTTACGAGAAGGGAGCTCATATTTTCGAAGATCTGGCACTCTCGCCAGTGCCCCAGCCACGATCTGTTAGAAACCATAGTCCCAACTTGGGTGTCACAAATAAATGGATACGGATGAGGAATACCTGCCCTTGGGTTTGTAAAACGTGCATTCTCCAATTATTTTTGTGAAAGCTAATACCATTCCCAGAATGTGGAGATTAATGTTAGCTAGGATCAATAGATATTTTCATGAATTTGCAACCTACTTATGTATCTAGTGAAACAAAAGGCAAGGGATCCTGGACTGACAGAGAGAAAGCGATGACGAAAACTCTTGGAAATAATCTACTCGCGTAGTTACATAGTAAGGAAAATGGTCCTTGACACGGGAGCAGCAGTATCTGTGCTATCCAGGCCCATCAACGGTGTCCCCATAAAACCAATGGTAGTGATCACCTGGGGAGCAGATGGGAGTCCCTTACCCTTCAAGGGGGACCAACAGGTTGTAACTCGAATCAGTTGTGCATGAATTGTGTTTTAAGTAACGAAAAGTCCCACATGTTTACGGCAATTATCATCCGGCCCTGTCCCCAAATCACGCAAACAGATGATTGAAAACCCCCGTGATCTTCCCCTGCAGACCTGCCCCTCAGCAGTAACGCACCTGATTCAGCTTCTCCTTCTGGACACCCTGCGACAGTGAGTAGCTTATAAGTTTCTTTCGTTAGCCAATGAAACTAGCCTTCAGTCCGGAGGGACGATTTGAGCTCTCGGGAGGAGGGAGGGGTCAAATCGACCCCTGCCCCTCAAGAGGAGGGAGCGGTCATCCAGACCGCCGATAGTTCCACACTTGTAATTCAATTTTTGGAGGTAGAAAACGTAGAAATACAACCATTAGCACTGCTATATCGAAAAAGTTTTATATTTAGAGTAAAATGATGGAGCTATTGCATAAAATCATAAAAAAATATAATTTTTTTTTCTCGCATGGGAAAGATTCATTTAGGTCCTCACCTCACGGGTCATATATGTAGGTACCCACATAGATGTGAATTATTGAACAAGTTATATAAATTTAAACATTTGCTGGACTAAAATGGCGAAAAAATATCTAAGAATCTAAGCTGGGAGGAAATTTTCGAAAACCATCAGTTGACTGCAGCATCAGAGAGAATGGCAACTTAACTATAAATGTTAGACATTTGACAGTAACATTTGTTATGAGGAATATTAAACTTTTTTCATACTTGCCGAGTCATACAAAAAAATATAGGTAACATAAAAAATGGCGGAACTAAAATAGGGAAAAAATAAAATTCAAGTTACTAGTAAGTTTTCGATATACATCAGTTGACTTAAAGAAAATGTAAACTTAACTACCGTAAGGTGGGGCGAATCGGGTCAGTGGGGTGAAAAGGGTCAATTTTCGGGAAAATTACAAAAATCGAAAATATCGGCAACGGACAAAGATGTCAAGACGATCCAAACGGCATTCGATTCCTTAGGTATCGATGCGTCAATTTATCGATCGCTAACGATCTACTGTCCCCCATGGGTGCTACCCGGCCATGAAAATGGCGATGCCCAAATCAGCTGTTTTACAATAGCCCACAAACTTAGTTCACCCCGCCAACTGTGTGAAGGTTGGCAGCCTGTCCTTGTGATAACACAACCCTGAACTTGTATTGATAATTCCCTCAGAATTTGACAGCAGTGGCATAGGGGATTCCGCTGGTTGCCTTTGGCGAGCACGGATCGTTCTACAGTCTACCCGACTATTTTCACAGCTCAAGGTTGTACCTCCTCATTTTACTTTCACTTTATATAATCTTTAAATTAGTTTTATAATTTATATCTCATTTTCTGTTTCTGTTCTTCTGTTCTTTCACCAATCTCTTAGTTTATCCCTCTGCGCTTCCTTATCTTATAGGTTATTTGGTTCCTCGTGGTTTTTAACTTTTTGATTTAGTTATTTCTTTCCCTTTTAACCCATCCTCTTAACTTCAAACCCATACTATATCCTTTTTTATTCATCTATTTATTAATTTCCATCTAGAATAAAGGCCCCTGTCTTTGGACAGGGAGCCCCTTCAGATCCCCTTCTCCCTCCCACATGGTGGGTGGGAAAAGAAGGAACCTCTGTCCCTCAGGGGACAAAAAAACCCTCAGAGGAGGGAGCGGGAACTGATATCCCCGACTCCAAAGCACGCCAGGCACCCTTGGGCGCACTCGCGGCGGAGGATGGAGGGGTATACAGCACCCAACCCCAACCTCTCATTCAGGGCAATCAAGCCCTTCCATAAATTTTCTTCTATAAATTAAAATGAAAATGAAAGTATGTCAAATAAATTTACAACATTCAAAGACTGCTACTGACGACATTATGCAATACGTCACTCAAAACAACGTAGACGTTGTTTTCATCCAAGAACCTCATGTACATAAGCATAAGGTCAGAGGTTTAAACCTCAAAACACATGATCTTATCTATACCTATTCAGACGGTATCATACCTCGTTCTTGTATTCTTGTCCACAGAAAGTGGGGGGCAACTCCCATTTCCTGGAACAACAACAGGGACTCTACATCTGTTCTCATCTCTACGACGAATAGAGATGGCAGTGTGAGAAGCACTGTCTTCACCTCCGTCTACTGTCCTGGGGACCGACGGACGCCAGTACCCCTCTCGCTGGAGGAACTCATAGCCTGGAGTCAGGCCAACAACCACCACAGCGTCATCGGCGCTGATTCCAACGCCCACTCCACTACATGGGGTGAAAGGTATACGGATACTCATGGTGAGGCATTTCAAGATTTTATACTTTCAAACAATCTTAACATTTTAAATGTAGGAGACACTCATACATTTAGTGGGGGTAGAGGGTCATCCATAATAGACATTTCCCTCGCCTCAGTAGGTATTTATAACCAAATTCACCACTGGACAGTCAGACCAGACACAATCTTGTCCGACCACCGGTTAATCACGTTTGAGATTGATTTCCCAAAACCACCTATTATTACAGTACAAAATCCCCGCAAAACAGACTGGGAGTTATTTGAAAATAAACTTAGGGAACTATTATCCTCCTTAGCTTGGGACATAAACAACAAGAACTCCCTAGCTCAATCCACTAAGCTTTTAGTAGAACATATTAACACCGCTTTTAACACCGCCTGTCCACCCAAACTGGTAAAGGCTAAAAATAAGCCTTGGTGGACAGGAGAGTTAAAAACTGCGCGTCGGGAATGTAGACGCTTACAAAGAAAGGCAAGGCGCACTAAGACACAACCCGATAGGGATGCCTTCCACCTAAGCAGGTCAAGATACAGAACCCTCCTTAACCTAAACAAAAGGAAAAGCTGGAAAGAGTTCTGTAAAGCAATAGAAACTACTAAAGACTCTGCTAGAATCTTTAAAATACTTCAAGATGAATTCTTTCCAAAGTTAGGACTATTAAGACACCCGAGTGGCAATTTTGCCACCAATGAATCAGAAGCTCTAGACATACTTGCCTCTACTCACTTCCCCAACTCTATACCCTATAGCGAGGGAGATACAACCACTGACTACCACAGCTACAACCATGATTCAGACTCTTTCAGTAGAAGAATCATCACCCACGAGAAGGTAAAATGGGCCACCTTCTCGATGAAACCATACAAAGCATGCGGAGGCGACGGCATACGTGTCGTATGCCTACAAAAGTCCTACTCTCTTCTTGAGAAATATCTCATAGACATCTTGAGAGGCATGCTACGTTGGGGTTTTGTTCCCCCCTCCCTTCTGGAAACAAGGGTCATCTTCATCCCTAAAGCTAGCAGACCTGATCTCACAGATCCGAAATCAGTCAGACCTATCAGCCTATGCTCTGTCATCATTAAGATCTTAGAGAAAATATTAGATAGATACATTCGGGACTCTATCTTAAATTCTAGACCCCTAAACCACCTTCAATACGCTTACATGGAAGGTAAATCTGTCGAAGGGGCTCTACACAATTTAGTAGGCCACATTGAAAAAACCATTTTCACCGGTGATAGTGCCACGGCAATATTTTTCGATATTGGCGGAGCCTTCGACAATTTGTCGTGGCCAGCAATACAACTAGGGCTTGAAACCAGAGGAGTTGACTCCCCAATAATCCACTGGTGTAAATCGTATCTATTAAATAGAAAGATCACCTGCTCTCTAGGTAATACTTCCAAAAGATTTAAAGTTCAAAGAGGCACTCCTCAAGGGGGATCACTGTCTCCCCTCCTTTGGTGCCTAGTAGTTGACGATTTACTGAATGCGTTGCTCACTCTCTGCCACCATGCACAATTTTTTGCGGATGACGGGGTTGTCCTAATCAGGGGCTCAAACCCGACGGATATCACGAGAAATGCCAACACCATACTGAGACTCCTTGAACAATGGTGTAGAAACAAGGGACTATTCATTAATCCCAACAAAATTGAGATCATCACTTTCTCAAGGAAACGACGTCCCCCTCAAATAACAGGACTGTCATACCTAAATACTAACCTCTCACCCTCCAGTAAGGTGAAGTACCTCGGTATTATACTGGATTCCAAACTCAATTGGAAACCACATATTGAATGGAAGGTCAAAAAAATCACCAATAGCCTTTTCTGTGCGAGGAGAGCGATTGGAAAAAAGTGGGGACTTACCCCCAAAATAGCCCACTGGATTTACCAAGCCATCATTCTACCCAGACTCCTATTTGGAGTGGTGGTGTGGTGGCCGGGCATCAAAAACAGCAAAATCCTGGGCAAAATCGAAAGATTAGCCTGCATGCTTATTAGTGGAGCTTTCCGTACCACTCCAACTAGAAGCATCCAAATTATCCTTGGACTAGCACCAATGGATACTCTCGCAATGGTCTTTTCCATGCAAGCCGTGGTTAGGTTGAATATTTTGGGAGAATGGGTGCATGACACAAGTCATCTCTCTCACTACACACAAGTAGGACACACCTACATCAAACAAGCTACTAATGCTTATGCACCAGAAACCCTCATGCCCTCTGATGAAATGAAGAGGAGATTTTTCTGGAACTTGAAATCCACCTTTGAAATAAAAGACAGAAATGAGTGGAACAATCAACAAATCCCTGTTGACACTATAGACACCATACATTGCTACACCGATGGTTCTAAGATAGACAGGGAATCTGAACCTTCCTCTGGTGCTGGTGTATTCATTCCCAGCCTCCAAGTGGCACATTCTTACAGCCTCGATAAATATGCGACTGTATTTCAATCAGAAATATATGCTATCAATAAGTGCCTGGTCACCTTACATAACCACAACACTTCTAACAAAAACATTCACATTTTTACCGATAGTCAGGCCAGCATCAAAGCACTCCTGAGCCCCCCCACGACCTCAAAACTGGTCTGGGAAACAAAGCAACACATTAACAATTTGTTTCTTAGCAACAACAGAATATCCATAAAATGGATTCCTGGTCATGAGAACTACGAAGGCAATGTTAATGCGGACGGCTTAGCGCGGGCTGGCTCGGGACAACAGTTTCTCGGACCATCTCCTGCCATCTGCATTTCCAAAAATGCCTGTAAAGCAAAAATTAAAAACTGGGTCACACAAGACCTCGACATTCTCTGGAGCAAGGAAACTGCTAGATATAGACAAACCAGAATGCTCGTTACTTCTTCTGATCCCAAACGAGCACGCTGGCTTCTGAGCAAAAGTAGAAATTCTATTAGAACCATGATTGGGATCCTCACCGGACATTATGATTTCCGCAGGATGCTAAATATTATAGATAACAATATCTCACCTATGTGCCCTTGCGGACTCGAGGAAGATTCCGCAGAGCACTTTCTTTGTAGATGCGACCGGTACTGGAGATCCAGAACGGAGGCATTTGGGCATCATATTATTGAACGGGCTTCCCTCAGAGATATTGAGTGGAAAAGAATCAAAAAGTTTGCTGATCTAAGCAAAAGGTTTGCTTGCGACGACTCCAACTCGGGGTAACCGGCGGAATCCTCTTTTAAATTAAAGGGGCCTCTTTTTGAGGGAGAGTATAAGCCGTTCATGGTGCCTGACACTCTTTTCCAATGGTAACCCCGAGCAGTGAGTGAGTGAGTGAGTGAGCAGTGGCATAAACCGTTCGATTTGTTTTGATTTTTTTTTCGACGGGAGGCAGTTTTTGGGCAAAAGTGGGGCGAATCGGGTCAGCAACTTTTAGTTCGTCTGAGTGATGGTGCGTGACTATAAACCGTGAATTATAAGGTTGAAGAAGCTTCAACGAGGACACTACCACTTCATGGTTGATGCCACTCATTTTGAGTGATTTGGAGCTTCCTAATTGTGATGCATTGAGTCTCAATCAAGTTGTAGCTCGATTCTTCATTGTGATTTTTAATTTATTCAATCATTCTTGATTCTTCATTGTGATTTTTTTAAACTTGACTCTTCATTGTGATTTTTAATTCTAGTGCCTTCAGTCAGTTAATTTTATGAGTCAGTTTTTTCTAATTCTTCTAGTTCCTTTCAATTTTCGAGCTTAAACTTGCTTCGATTGTGATAATTTATTTGGTTTAGAATAATGTTCAGTCATGGTTAATGTTTACCTACTCAATATATCAGTCATTTCACGTGATAAATAGCATTCAAAGACTGAATAAATATTTATTCAACTTTTTATAAATAAACACGTTATTGAGAAATTCGCTTTTTTGTTGTACAACCAGAAAAATGGTAACAAAAAAACTGGTGGTTTCGGAAAACATTTTTTTTAAAGATCCGTGACCCATTTGGTCCACGCTAGTGTTGAATAGGAGATATTTAATTTTTTGCTTGAAAAACCTATGGGTGACCCTATTCACCTCACCCGGTGGACCAATCGGGTCAGGGCCCTTTTTGGACCATAGCACTTTCCCTGTGATAGTATTACATTATTTGACTATAAAACTATAAATGAAAACTAGAAGCAGGGAACTGTGTATTGCCGTTGGAATCAAATCTCTATCTCAAACAGGGAAAAAACTACAGACGTTGAAACTTGAAAAGTGACCCTATTCGCCCCACCTTACGGTATAAATTTCAGACTTCTTATGTGACATTTTTCACTTGATAAGGAGTCACAACTTAGGTATTATTCTGTGTAACATTGCACACATATCTTTCTAAGGCATTTCAAACATACAAATTTGTTGCACTTTTCACACTTGAGGACAGTTTTTCTCTTCAGTTTAGGATCATATAATCTGCAAGTTTTTCTTTCCGCGTGCTTAGGTCCAGATTGCTCCTCTTGGGCTGCAATGCTTGAAGTTGGCAAGTATTGAGGTATTTCTGAGGCCTCTTCGGTGTGCGGCCTTTTTCTAGAAGCAGGCCCCATTTGTTTGCCTCTTTGCATAAGGCTGATGTGTCAACAATTTTCTTCTTCAATACTTCAGGCAGATGGCCGATAGAAAGACAATTTTGTAAATGAGGGGGTTATGTTATATTTATTTATGTTTATGTTATATTTTTGTTTGTGCCTTGGCACGTATGAAAAAATTTTAATTTTCCTCATAACTAACGTTACCGTCAAATGTCTAACATTTATAGTTAAGTTGCCATTCTCTCTAAGTCAACTGATGTTTTTCGAAAATTTCCTCCCAGCTTAGATTCTTAGATATTTTTACATCACTTTACATCACTTTCACACAAAACGGAACGAACAATGCTGCCGAAATTGGGGTCATTATGGTTGATATTTTTCTCTGCCATTGCGAAAATCCACGGCTGCAGGAGGGAGCGGTAAAAATGACACTGGTCTGGGGAAGGAGGGAGCGGTCTGAATGACCGCAAAATCGTGAAATCTGAATATTGTAGTGGGAAAGGGGGGGATAAAAAGATCAATGACACTCACGCACCGTTACTCGTCACGATTGCCGAGGGTACTGAGGACCTCGAGGGGGTAACCCACCCCGTTCAACCCTTACCTCTCTTGTAAAGTTTGAAGCGCGGTCTAATCGACGTCCCTCCGGACTGAAGGCTAGGAAGGAGTTCTATGACTATTGTACCAATGCAAGGAAGTTAGTCCATAGTCATTACTCACTTTAGTTGATTTGGTAACATTTTTTCATCTTTCCTTCTATCTAAAAGTAATGAAGTAAAGATTTGAGATTGGTTACCAGTTAAGAGTAACGATATAGTAAAAGTCAGTTAGGTATATTGAGAAATAACGCACATGGTTGTGTGAGTAAAGAGATTAATAGAATTTCAGTTCAGTGAGTAAAAGGAACAATGTAAAATTTTTATGACCTGTTACCGTGAAGATTAACGATTTGTTAAAGAGTCCGTTTCTATTGAAAAGTAACTTTTTATTATATGTTACCATGAAGAGTAACAATTGTTAAAGAGTCCGTTTCTATTGAAAAGTAACTTTTTAAGTCAGCAGTATTTTGCATATATCTTTGTGAGAAAGAAGTATAGTTTAAAGTCCAGTCAAAGTAAAGTAACACCGAAAGTAACAAAGTTACGATTTTGAGTTTGGTAATATAAAGTAACGATTTTCTTGCTCCAACATGCCTAATCTTCTAAGATGACCACATACTCATTAGATAACATATTTACAGTGTCTGACTTTAAAGTAACGAAGCAACGATTTCTAGTTTGACAATACTGAATATCGATTTCTAGTTTGACCATATTGAATAATACCTTCTGCAGTTTGAATTGCACAGTTGTCTAAGTAGACTAAGTGAACATCGTATGTTGTGTTTCCGTTGTTAATTTGCGAAGTAACGAAAATATCAAAGTAACAGCTCGTCAGATCTCCGTGTTGTACTGTACATTGAATGGTTTTGCGAATTACATGTATTAACCAACATCTAACTTTCCTTTAGCGTACTGCCCTACCTTCCCTTGACAAGTAATGGTAACGATTTGCTCATAGCGAGATATTCAGGTGTAAAGAATATTACTGGTTCAATTCTTCCATAAACTATTTGTATAATCAACTTCTGTGATTATAGTTAGGAACAATAAGAGTCCTCAACCCGCGGCTCACTATGAGTAACGCTTTCGACAAACAACCTTTTCAGCAAAGTAACGACGATCTGCAATGTCTACCTACCAGACGAGATAGGTAGCTGTAGTGTTAGTTACCTATGAACAATTATTATTAAGGAGTTGACTAGTAACGTTAACAACACATGTGTAGCTTGTTTATAAAATGAATAAAGGATCACTTTTCACGTAATACTTCATGGTGTCAGGTGCACTGTTTACTTAATATGAAAAAAACAGATAAAAGAAGTAAGAAAAGTGTTGGAAGGAGAACGGAATCCCTGGAGCCGTCGGTGGGGTCTTCTCAGTACCTATCAGGTTTTGCCGCCCAGACAATTTGATTTTAGCAAACCTGAGGACTGGCCGAAAAAACGCAAGTTCGAGAGGTTTCGGAAAGCTTCCGAATCGTGTAAGAAATCTGACAGTCAGCAAGTAGGCATGCTGTTATATTGTTTGGGGGATGAGGGTGAAGATTTGTTAGAAACTTTCGAATTTGACGACGAAGAAAAATACGACTACGATTGTGTAATTGAACGTTTTGAGAAATTTATTAAGTAACGTAAAAAAGAATGTTGTTTTTGAACGTGCCAAGTTCTTGAAGAGGAGGCAACAGCCTGGTGAACCTATAGACTGTTTTATCAATGACGTTCGTAAGTTGGCAGAAACGTGCAACTTAGGATCTCTCAAAGCAAGTTTAATTCGTGACATTATAGTTATCGGTGTCAGGGATAGTATGCTTTCTAGGAACTTACAAATGGACGAATCTCTTACCCTTGATAAAGCCATTCAAAAGGCTAGGCAGGTTGAGCCTATGGAAAGCCAGTAGTTGGTTGTTCGGGATTCACTTTGCCGGGAACAGCATGTTGAACCGGTTGCAGCCAAAAGAGAAAATAAGTGTTCATATCCTCATACGCCAGAAAAGAGATGCCCCGCAGTTGGTCAAAAGTGTCGCAAATGTGGATATGTTGGCCATTTCAGCAAGGTTTGTAAGAAGAAACAGGGGTTCGTTAAGGAGGTGGAAACAGATCAAATTGATGGTGACTCAAAGTCAAAGTGATGGTAAATCAGAAGACAAATGGGATAAAAATTCAGTGTACTGGAAGTACAGGGGCGAGTTGGTCATTGAACAAGGGTTGCTAGTTAAAGGAAGAAGATTGTTTATTCCCAAGACGATGAGAGGAAAGATTTTACATAGCTTACATACAGGTCATTTAGGTGTGGTAAAGTGCAGGAAGCGTGCGCAAGAGTCAGTGTGGTGGCCGGGATGCACGTCCCAAGTGAAAAGTCTTGTGACCAATTGCAGTGTGTGCATAGAAAATCGACAAGTACCAGCTGAACCATTAATGCCATCAAACCTGTCTCCTAAGCCTTGGACTGTGGTAGGTTCAGATTTGCTCAAGTTTAAGGGTGAGTGGTTCCTGTTGGTTCAGGACTACTACTCCAGATTCCTGGAGATAGTCAAAGTGGACAGATTGACATCCAATTCTGTCATTGCCAGATTACAAAATATATTTGCGGGTCATGGCATTCCACTCAGATTAAGAACGGATGGGGGTACCTACTACCTAGTATACGACGGACGAGTTCCAACAGTTTGCCAAGGAATTCGGCTTTGAAGTAGGTAGTCACCAGTAGCCCCCACTTCCCTCAGTCCAATGGAGAGTCGGAAAACGCTGTTGGAATAGCCAAGAGGATTTATCAAAAAATGGAGATGCCAACCTAGGACTCTTGGTGTAACACACAACACCCTTGGAGTCTGGATTGTCTGGATTGTTGTGGAGATAAGATCAGACCTACCATCGTTGCTAGATTTCCAAAAAGTGAAAACAGATCAGTGGAACGATTTTAAAGTGAAAGATGAACGTATAAAAAAGAGGAACAAGTGGAATCATGACAAAAGAAAAAGAGCTAAATCTTTGCCAGAATTGAAAAAGGGAGATACCGTTTGGATCAGTGATATACACCAAAACGATACCGTTATCGAGAGGGCCAAAGAACCTCGTTCTTACGTAGTTGAAACCAAGAATGGCAGAAATAGGCGGCATCTAATTCTCAAGAAAGAATAGTTTTGAAGAAAACCCCAGTAGTTCACACGAATCCAGGAGAGACACACAAGGAGAAACAGCAACTGATGGAACCCAACTAAGGAGAAGCCAAAGAGATCCTCGGCCTCCTAGTCGTTATGGTTATGGAGATTGAAAAGACTGAGCAGTGTGTGGGGGGGGGGGGGGGGGGGGGTGTAGCATTAGTTACCTACGAACATTTATTATTAAGGAGTTGACAGTTGACTAGAAACGTTAACAACATAGTGTGTACCTAGCTTGTTTATAAAATGAGTAAAGGATCACTTTTCACGCAATACTTCAATAGCACTTCCAGATGATAAGGTAATTGCTACCGTTACTTTTGATGATACTCACTGTATGTCCGTATATTGTCCCTTGTCATCACTAGCCTTGTTCCTCCCAACAATCCCAACTCAACCAAAGTAACTAAACTAATTTTTCCCTTTAGTAATTTTTCCCCACTTACTAACATTTCTAGGTGTTGGATATATCCATTGACTCCTTGTATATTCAGTTAACCCTCTCCGACAATGCAGCGGTAACTCTGGTGTGAGAAGTCCTATCTCTGGTATCTCATTCCAGTTACACCAGTTTCTGCATAAATATACGTGCCATGTAACCCCTTTGATAGTGTATCTGAGTGATCAGCCCCTCAAACAATCAATCTCGTGACCAGAGGTTCCCACCTTCAGTGGTAACTCCTTTCCATGGTATTGAGATTGCGAAGTACCTAACGATAAATCTCCTATCAGAGCAGGCTTACAGTGTTACATCCTAGATGAAATGTAAAAATACGAATTAATTATACACAGTTCAATCAATCAATCATATACTCGTACTTATGAGAGTTCCCAAGGCGATAGGAAGATAGAGAGAGGTGCCTTGTGGTGAACGGAAAACACTTCTGCGCATGTGCGGGGAGATGAGGCCCCTCATTTACAATCATACAGATTTATTCCGCCTATAGGTATAAGACGCTTTATATAACTTTGTACCGAGAGCCGTTTAGGCGATAAGAAAGGGCAGGCATATGAACCACCAGTTGTACATACTTAATCTATAGATGACTAAACAGGGTACTACCGTCCTAAAGAGCTCAGTATGGTGCTAATGTCTTCTGGGAAACTACCTCTCGTTAGAGTTAAGATTGTTATCGTAATCGTAGTTGTCGAAGTTCATCGTACATTAATGAGTTAAATTTACCTCAGTGCTATTTCAAGTCCATCTCCATCAGAAATTTATATTTTAATTCTTGGTTTTCAGACAGTTTTGATGCTTCTAAAGGCTCGAGTGAATGGGGAAAAGGCAGGCATCATGATCCCCATCCCACAACATCCTCTCTACACTGCATCTATCGCAGAGTTCAACTTTCATGCTGTAAGCATGAAACTATAAATAAAAAAAACTTTTTATTCTTCAAAATGTTGAAAAATGTTTTAATTAATCTATAGGATCAGAAGAACATTCAACAAAAAAAGAATAGGTCAATACAATAAATACAAACATAGTTATGCCCTTTCAAAGTCAGTAATCTGGCTGGATTTTGTTTTCGCTTGTTTTTGTTGTTGGAAAGCCTAGCACA